>NW_021011486.1:463038-675603 GCF_003987935.1 Bombyx mandarina | reverse complement strand
ACCCCCAACGGGCACTTCAGAGGAGGGAATAAACAATTCCATCCCCTGGAGCACCACGTCTTTAAGACGGTCCGCACAGACGTCAGGATCAGCAGAGGAAAAGCAGAACCGCCCCCATGGGTAGGATGCGTAAAACTCACGCAATCCATCCCAATCTGCTGACAAATACTGCCAAACTCTTCGATACCTGGTCGTCGTTCGACGACTAGGACGAGAGAGTGGTGTGGCAGCACGGATAAGGCAGTGATCAGACGATCCAAGTGGAGCGTCGACCACCACACTGTATCCGGCTGGATCGGTGGTCAGCAGAAGGTCCAACAGAGAAGGCTCGTGCCCCTCAATATCTGGGACACGGGTGGGCTGTGTCACCAGCTGGGAGAGGCCGTAGGCCAAGGCGAAATCGTAGGCAGCCCGACCCGGGAGGTCAGTGGTTCTGGACCCCAACCACTCTTGGTGATGAGCGTTAAAGTCTCCAAGAACCACCACCTCCGCAGATGGGTACTGCTCAAGCACGCGGTTAGTCCCCTCTTGCACATGCTCTATCAGAGCTGAACCTGCATCACTGCTGTGGGACCTGTACAGGCACGCGTAGACTCGGGTACAGCCCCCGTGATCTACGCGCAGCCACAAGAGGGACAGGTCCCGTTGTTCGAGGCTTCGTAGACGGCGACAGCAGACATCAGCCCGGACGAATACACACACCCCGGCTTTACGCAGGAAGTTGTGCTCCAATACGTAGCCGTATATACGTAATTTCAAAAAACTAAAAGATTTACTACACTACTTCATACTATAAATATAGCGGTGAAATAGAGAAATAGCAGTAGCTCGTGGTGGCACGGATTCTGTGCGTTCGGACTTCTGATTAATAGCCGGAAAGATTAAAGTAGATATCCGAAATCCTCAAGCAGGTAAAGAAATTCCAAATTTTTTTTTAACTTAAATCGGTTGCTCAGCCAATATAATAAATGAATTAATTTATAATAACAAATATAATTTATTCTAAAAGTATATCGGCAAGGCTATCAAACAAGATCTGAACAAACAACGAATTATTTACTTACTGACCTTCAGTAACATCGTTTTTCGACATGCAAGCCTTCTTCAATATTTTACCAGAGTTTTTTATTTGCTGTTTCGTCATCTAGGAACATTATATTGAGCATTAGTATCCGTGCAGACGCAGACAAGGAAACTAGCTTGACGAAATTTAAAGAAACATCTAATTTAAACAAACAAAGAATAAAGGAGATTGCGTCTTGTTTTATTCACGTTTGTCTTCTCTGCCTTTGTATTTATCCGTTTTCGATGGAATTTAATATCATTGTTGTTGATCCTTCAAGGAAGATTTAAGTCACTGTTGAATCAATGTTGCCATGGTAGCGTGCGTGTAATTTCAACAAAGTATAGTACATATCGACGCTTGAAAGCAAACATGACTAAGCGACAATGCGTGAACTTTACAGTAGACTAATTATTTAAAGTTGAAATACCCGAAAAAAAAATCTATTTTAACGAATCCAGCTGTAGGATTGAAATGATTTTAATAGACCTAGAAATATATATTTTTTGCGCATCGAATATGGTTATTGCCTATCATTTATGTACAAAGCAGTTATTGTCGCTTAGTCACGTTTGCCTTTCAAGCGTCGATATGTATCCAAATTATAATGTATTTAGCAATAATCGATAGAGATTTATAAAAATAAATTAACTTAGTACTTACACTGTTCACAAACGACGTATTTAACATTACGAAATACAACAATACACATTCAATGAAAATGTTTTTCAAAAACATCTTTATGCATCAGTCGTGAACTTCACAAATACAAGACAGAATGATAAATCTGCGAAAGTACTTCTGCCTGTTTTTATACAAATATATGAACGGTTATTAAATCTGTACCTCTTAATTATTTTGTCACCTTTAAAATGTTAATAATAGGATGTGGATAAAAACACCAATGGAATTACATATTTTATTTGACGGTTTGTTTGTTTCACTTGACATGACTTGTGTTATCTTACTCATTAATTGCTACAAGCAGTGAAGTGCGCAGTATTATCCGTCTATAGACTGTTAAAAAGATACGATTCTTACATAGAATTTTACTTAATTTCAGTTAAGAGAGGAATGAAATAAAATCGTATCTGGTATGGGTATGGGCTATCGAAATGAAAAAACTTTTCATTCAAGTTAGTAATTTGAGGAAAACGCGCCTCTCAACTTATAAATATCATGTCGCTTTTAAATGAATTTTGGTGATAGGACCTCTTGTGAGTCCGCACGGGTAGGTATCACCACCCTGCCTATTTCTGCCGTGAAGCAGTAATGCGTTTCGGTTAGAAGGGCGGAGCAGCCGTTGTAACTATACGGAGACCTTAGCACTTATATCTCAATGTAGGTGTGGCATTTACGTTGTAGATGGCTATGGGCTCCAGTAACCACTTAACACCAGGTCGGCTGTGAGCGCGTCCAGCCATCTATGCAATAAAAAAAAATTGGTCAAAATATCTAGTAATTGTGAATTATAGCAATGAAGACAAGATATCTGAGATATTTGTGGTTACACTATCGTTTGAGTGACAATTTTTATGTTAATTTAACACACTTTATATTATGTTTAATAACACTTTATATGTTAATGTTTGCGTAATTACAACAAACAATATTATGTTGTCTAATGCAATTTCTTTTTTTAAATTTACAAGCACAGATGGTCAAACGTAGGTATGCATATGTATTGCATCTGTTGTCTCAAGGTCAGCGGCGATATTCATACAGGTTGCATTAAGAAGGTAAGATATATCACAGCTACGTTTTCCGATATATCGGTCATACAGAGTCGATGGGGATTTGTTAATTGTATTAAGATTTTCAATAATAATTCTCTAAGCTTTTTTTTTATTACATACGAATTTCGAAAAATTATTAATATCATGGAATATAAATAATGTATGGGATATAGGAAGAACGCAGTAGACTAATGAAAGTCAAGTTTAGCATGCCACAGTTAGCACGGCGAGACATAAAATTTCAAAATATTAGTTAATAGTTAGTACATAGTTTATTTCTCACACGTATTCCATGAAACTCTTTTCAATTAATTTTATAATCAACTGTTTACTAACTACTTAATTATATTATTAATAAGCGCTAAGGAAAAATAAAGTTTGCTGGATCTTTTTCATACAAACACTTGGTCGAGCGAAATATACCTTCACACCAATCGTCGTATTTTTCCTCTGAAATTTATAAAGAAAAACACTAGAAAATGCTATATTATTATGTCTTAAATAACAAAGTACCATCTTGAAACTGTTATGAAGATAGAATCTTCGAAAAAAATCCTACAGATTCGCTTATGATGCTTATGACAAATTTAAATCCTTTGGGTTATTTAAACCAAAAGTCGTCGTGGCCTACGAGATAAGATGTCCAGTGCATTCATATCGAGCGATGCAACTGTGCCAGTGTTCGAATCCCACAGAAAGGTACCCTTTTTAAAATGAAATACGTACTTTACAAATATTCACTATTGACTTCCACGGTGTAAGAATAACACACTTGTAACAATGGTTACGTCTACGTCTACGGTCTACGGACTCCATTAACCACTTAAAACTGGACAGGCGGTGAGCTCGTTCACCCACTTATGCAATAAAAAAATCAAAAATTTCCATTACATACAGAGAGTGAATATTCTTTTAGCCATAACAATTGTTAATACATTCAATATTAACTGGGTTAGCAAATTGCTGTGACCATTCGTGAACTCAGTTATGTTACATTAAAACTAATGAGTTTTTGTATCAGACAAAGATTTCAGCAGTGACTCACGCAAACTAATGCATTCTCCAACAGCCTTTTTGGTAGATTCCCTAATTTCTTGAGGATATAATATATCAATTTGTTTCGATATCAGGTCTTTATCGAGTCTGTCATTCTTAACCTGTTAGAAAATCAATTTACAACGATTTCAAATGAATAAGATGTAAAATTAACCAAATCAATTATTAATTATCAAATTAGAAGCTTAATTTTTTTTTTAACTTGGTGATTAATAATACTAAATGTTTTATACATCCATATACTTATGTAAAATTGAGATAATTAATTTAAACTTACAAACAAAACGGAAAAAATATCAAACCAAAAAAGATTGTAATTATTTACCAATAGGATCGTATCATTAGAGATGGAAAAGCATATTATGAATATTTTGTTAAACTGGTGTAAATATACATAATATACTCACAACTTGAATAGTTTTATAAACGCAAGCGATGTAACACATTACATTGTGATTTTCTAGAAAGATACCTTCTTCAATTTTCCCAACTTCATCTATAATAATACAGGAATGGTGTATTACAAACTAGAATTATTTTAATTTCATTATTGTTAGCTGTGATTTATGAATTTCATTGAAGACTACCTATATAATTAATGGCGTAGTTAGTAAAATCTACAGAATACCACGGGATTCCCGGTTCTCAATCGGAGTCAGTCTTTTTAAAATATTATGTAAGTCTAGGTTTACTTATTTTTGTCTGATGTTTGTAATACGTAAAAAAGCTTATCTTCGAGATGTTGTATACGGATTTTTTGTTGTTGTGTTTTAAGTGTGTGTATTTTGTGAATTGCGTGCGCGTGTGTGTGTGTGTGTGTGTGTGTGTGTGTGTGTGTCAGTATGTGTGTATATTTATATGAACATTCAACAAAATAAAGACTATTTTTAATTTTGCCTTCTAAATATGAATATGTAGACTTTTAGAAGAATAAAAAAAAAAAGAGTATTTACCTTCGGTAACCCCATTTTTCGGCATACATTGATTTTTCATGATTGTCATTGTTTTTTTAACCTGGGCACGAGTCATCTGTACAATAATAGTTAAGTAAAAGGCCGTAAGTAGCACTATATTAAAAACGTTACGGAAACAAACTATTGAACTTACCGCAAAAACGCTGTCAAATGTAATAATAGTTACACTAATCAAAAACAAAAAACTAATTCTCATTTTTGTTTTGTATATTCTATGAATTGAATGACACAAAAAAATACGCAAGAAAAACGATCGCAGTAGCTGCGAAAAGAAGACGAGATATTTTTGTGGATCGTTCAAATTTATACCCACGGTAGGACGAAAATTTTGAGGTCTATAATTTACGAAAATAAAGGTTTCAAAATAAAGCTATTATGAACATTTAGTATAATCACTGGTTGTAAGTCATACTCTATAATTTATTTGCTGTGGAATTGATTACATACTATTTATAAGTAACATGGCATGATTGGGGTTTGTGTAAATTTTTTTAACGTTACTCCTATGTGAAATATTATACACAATCCCGTCATAATCGATTTGGCATGCAGTCGTCCAATAAATTTTGCAAAGGTTTCGCCTAAAATAAGTCAGAAGCATCTATCTATTGCCGATGGGAAAGAAACTCGGTATGCTTGTCATATGCCGGAATGTCACTACCTTGAGGTCTGAGGTCCATGTTATATATGAGTCGACTATTATCAAAGGCGGCAATCTGACTTTTGGACAATGATTGGTAAATCAGAAAAACGAATTATTGACTTTGTATTCCATTGGCAGTCACAAAACTCTTCGGAACGACATCTTAGATAAATAACAGGTNTTGGCAGTCACAAAACTCTTCGGAACGACATCTTAGATAAATAACAGGTTAACTATTAACCTTTATTTAATGCAGGTTTTGAACCGTATTCTTTGAAGGAGACGATTATATTCAAATAAATCTGTATTGACATATCAATAAAAAAATTTTGTCCAAATGTACAGATTGCCGCCTTTGATAATAGACGACTCATATATAGCAGCTACCCCTTTTGATCTTCGAAACCGGAATGTGAAAAAATCATACTGTTGATTTACAAAAAGGGCAGCTATTAATACTACAACACCAAAAAGATAGTTGATAGAATAAAATAGACTACATTTGATCAAGGTATTGGTTTATGAGAAAATTTTCTCATATTACCTACTTAATAGTATATGGTTGGGAAAATGATAGTTTGTCCTTTTCTCTTAAGGTAGCAAGTAATGCACTTCTCAAATCGTAAAAAGGGTGCGTGTACTTATGTACGCGCGTAAGAAGTTATACTTTATTTTTATTAAATTTATTTCTTTTTTTTTATTTAAATTTTAATCAATTTGAAAAAAAAAATCGATTAAACAACATCCTCAAACACGCATATTGGACATCCCTTTTCTTGACATCGTATAAATTCGGTAATTCTCGGTACGGTTCGGAAAGTTCACCTGCGGCTATATTCAGACTCGCCAAGTTACGTCGGTCGTATTGTAATGAGCGACTTAGTGGACAACTTCATTTCTGTTAATTTTGTGTCACGGTGCGCGCGCATCGTAAAATTTCACTCTCTTAAATTTTTCATAACACGCCTAAAGAAATATATCTTCAAAAAGTGTAAAATAATCTACGAACAAGACTCATAATGATTTCGTGTTTAGAAGTTTGTTAAGACCAACAAATGACATATTGTATTTATAACGATAACCAATAAAGTCTATTGATACATATTTCGTTTAATAACAAAATTATTCTTCCACTAAATATAGAAACGGACGTGTTAAGAACAGCAATTAACAAAGTAGCTGATGTAAAATCAGTGTGTGATTTTTTATTCTTTCTTAATAAAAACAATAATTACAATTCATGAACATGTTATATTTCACACACCGATTACACAACTAATTAAAACAAGTATGATTCATGGAAACACGAAGTTTTTTGGATCGAAATCATACATACATTTAGCAGTCCAGTACGAGGCTTCGCAAATGTCCTTGAACGTTTTTGCTGAAATAAAAACGTAATATTATACAATAATAATGATATATCTTTCGTTATTAAAAGTAATTAATTTTTTTGCCGATAAAGATTGCCTTAATAAGTTATATTCTCAGCCCTAGTTTACTCAATTTATTTTAGTTTCCGAAGGCAGAGGAACGGATGGATCGCCTGACGAATCATCCAGTTTCACCGGTGAGCCAGGAGGGGTGGGATTTGCTAACAGCTGCACGAGCACCTCCGAAAGAAACCTAACAGCTCAAGGACAGCTACTTCGCGAATGCATCTATTACCGGATCCGAATCGAAGATCCGGCGAGAAACTCAGCGGGCTGATGTTTAGGTTAGGTTGCACGTCGAACTCTTTGCCGAGTTCGACGAGTACGATTACCGGAGCTAAAAGCGCTTAATGCAAGGATTATTGGATCTGATGGATCCGTAAGGACGTGGATGTTCACTAACGGTCAGTCATGAACGATGCCTACCTCTGAAGACTCACCTCAATCCTGTTGAAGAACCACGTTATAAAAACAGCATTGAAGAAAGTTTATTCAGAGCTAGACGTTTTGTGGTAAAAAAACTTCACCCTGACCTAACCTGATGTAGACTCGTAAGTTTAGAGGTTTGAAATGAGAAATTATACCGGGATTTTTCACAATCCAATGTACCAAACCGATATTATCGGGTTTTACAAATAAAAAGTAGAGGGCAGGTAAACGTCATCAAAGATCCCAAGAGTTGAATTGACAGCCAATTGATTGCCCAGTCTGAAGTTTAAAATAAGATAAAACAATGACTTGGCTATGCCTTTGGCGATGCTGAGGGCCATATGCGACATTGACCATAAAAAACCCCATAAAAATATAAGAAAAAGTCCACAGAAATGGGGGGTCCAAAATGCTATTACAAGATTATAGCGAATCAAAAGAAAAATACGAACTTTAGTTTTAGCCGTGATTGGAGATTGAATTAACTGTTCAATCCGCCTAATGAAAAGGACGTTTAGTTTTATATAGTTAGGTATTGATAAATATATGTATATGTATTTTTCTACTAAACTGTGTTCTCTTAGTACTTACAAATATCTTTGCAGTTTTCAGCAGCAGCTTTGACAGCGGGTCTCATCTCTGCCGGGAACATCACGTCTACTTGTTTTATAACAGCGTCATAGCTCAATTTATTGTTTTTCACCTATAAACATTATTAAAGAAATACAGATACTAGTTCGTGTTTTTTTATCACTAGGTACATGAAACCTTCTGAAATTGTCAGTAATGCACATAAGCATCAATCACATCTTGAATGCCGCCGACCACCTTGAGATATGAATTCTCAATTATATTAAATTTATAAAGCTAACCGCCCCTTCAACCCTGACCATGTGAACACTTCGCAGCAGTATGCACTAAGGATCGAAATTTACGTAATAGTCTTATTTTTGCTGTAGCACGGCGGTCCCACGAGCGAAGCTTGGCAGTAGACATAAGCAGGATTGTTATGCCAAGCCTTGTGAGGTCCGATTACACCGTATGGCCATATTTATGAGATTGGAGGGCTTGATGCGTATCGCATGTTGCTATGTTAAAATACTTATAAAATTGAGATTCACTTTCTTTATTTCGAGTTGATGTTTAAGTCATTTTGATATCGAGCGTTTTGTGTTATAATAAAATTATTATAAAATAAGTGAATACTAACAACTTGAGTAACTGTGTAAATGCATGCGATGTAGCACATCACGTTACGTTGTTCCAGAAACTTCCCTTGTTCGATTTGTCCGATTTCCTCTGTAAAGATGATCTATCTTTATATTATGGATATTTCTCATTTAATTTAATTACTTTTCATTCATCGTTCTTTGCAAAAAACATATCAACTCTTTTAAATTTTTCAATGTAATTTAATATTAGAGTGTATTTGTTTAATCTATATTTCTATAAGCTTAGATCTTTATTGCAAAAATCGAAACACAGTTTCATTTGTACTATTTAAATACAGCTTACCTTCGGTTACGTCATTTTTGGGCATGCAAGTTTTCTTCATAATTTTCCCTGAATTTTTCAATTGCTGTCTTGTCATCTGAAGAAAAACCAAAAATTACAATAAACATATTTATACAACACCCTCTCAGATTGATTAGAGCAAAATAAATATGTACCGCATATCCGGTATCAGCCAATAGTGTAAATAAAAAAAACAAATACATAATATTAAATTTTAAGATCGAAGACATGCTTTTTTTAGTGGGGACCACGAAACAATGTATTTTTTTCCAACTCACCATTTATATTATGATAGAACCATCTCTTTCTTGTGTTACTCTGGATTAATTATGTAGATTCTTTTGACAGATAAATTGTCTGTTTAACATAATGTGTCCGTTAAGTACGTACCAAACACATAATAAGACATGTAGTTTTTTATATGACACCGGATACATGTCACAAGCAAAAGTACATTACCTACACTTTTATTAAGAAAATAAATAATAGAATTACATTGAAAGACATAATTTTCTCGATTTATATCTTTGTTAATCTTAGCTCAATTTTTTACATGCCACTAGTTGATTGCCATTACTTAGTAGTCGACACATGACGACAAATGCGTTTTACAAATTAACTAGTAGGTTGATAATTAATGATCAGTTAATTAAGGGGCATCAAATATGGTGACCATTGTTTTATCCGTATGGTTCTAATATACTTTTTAATATTCTGTAATTTTATAATACGAATATTATTGGAAGACTTAAAACACTGGCCCCGGCGACCTACCAATATTCACAATAGAATAACATCCTTTATTAAAAATATTCATGCACTTTTTTATTGCCCTTGTAGGCAGACGAGCATACGGTCCACCTGATGGGGTATGGTTACCGTCGCCCATGGACTACAGCAATGCCAACAAACCGCTACCTAACGTTAATTACTCTTCACAAGCCTCTTTTGCAGAGAGACATGTCATAGCGCTTGTTTGTGATATTCCTGAATAGCCCGCACGGGTATATACCATCCTACCTATTTTAGACCGGGAACAAGTCAGCAGATCCGTATACAATATAATTGAAATGTCAACCTCAATTTCAATGTAGTTGGTGGAATTCATTTGGTCATGTCTTGCGGCATTTAATTAACAGCTGAAGACCCATTAGCTTGTTCACTCAATAAGTACAATAGAAAACTCAGTCTAGTATCTGTCGATAGATGATAATTAGCCCTATGTGAGTGTAAGTACAATTTTTCACGGCGACGACTATCCCTCAAGCTTAAAGTTCTCAAATTATTTACCAATTAGGTAAGCTTGCAGTTCCTGGTGCAAAGTGATTACTAAGGCCCTTAAATGAAGAAAGTTGAATGTAGCCGCTTGCAAGCCAATTTTCAATCGCATTGGAACGCTTACGGCTCAAGATGAGTCATAGCACACACATTGTATAGGTATGGTTTTTTTTATTGTTTAATAAGTGGACGAGCTCAAAGCCCACCTGGTGTTAAGTGGTTACCGGAGCCCATAGACATCTACAACGTAAATGCGCCACCCACCTTGAGATATAAGTTCTAAGGTCTCAGTATAGTTATAACGGCTGCCCCGCCCTTCAAACCGAAACGCATTACTGCTTCACGGCAGAAATAGGCAGGGCGGTGGTACTTATCCGTGCGGACTCACAAGAGGTCCTACCACGAGTAAAAGTAAGCTGCATAGTATAAATGTCTATGGACTCCAGAAATCATTAAAAATAGGTCGAGAGCCCGTTCTAACCGGGGTTCCCAGCTAGCTCCACCCATAGCTAGTTCCCCCAATCTAGTTCGTTCGTTAATAAATATTACCAAAATTAACGGATATTTTAACCTTAACACAGGTAGACAAGATGGTAATTCGACTGAACTTATGCATGTTGTGACGTAATTTAACATAGTCGAAAATCATTGTCACATCAAGCCTAAAATGGTGTTAACCACTTCACAGCATAGTTTAATAATTAAGCATTTAAAGAGATTATAAATGGTTCAGTCAAGATCAAGGCTTCCACAAAACTATGGAAGATTCCTCTCGATATAATAACTTTCCGATTATTTAAAAATGATATTGTTAGTAATTGCAAAGTTTTTAATCTTAATCTCTTTGTGTGAAACGGTGAGTTAATATTGATTTCAAATTTGAAAATCTTATTTTTTAACAGCAAAATATTTATATTCGCTAACTAGTAAAGATATATTGTTGAAACAAATGAAATTTGAAATTTCAGAGAATACCTTTCTGTTTTCTACCATTGCGGTTTTAATGTTGCGTTTTATTTATTTATTTATCGGGCTGGTGGCCATGCTTCCTTTTTTGTAACGTTGGGGAATGCGTTAACGGATACCCGGTCGAGGGGGTAAAAGACCGGGTTATGTCGGACTCTGGCGCCTCCAGAGAAGAACAGGGAGAAGAAGAAGACAGGGGTCCTCGTCTTCTCCCAATTCCTGCCGGGAGACTACGCCTTGAGAAAGGCGCGCGAGGCACTGCACGGCGTCAGCCATGCAAGAGCTACCCCGCAAAACCGACTACCGACTAAACCCCATCGAGCCTCACCACTCCGACTCTACCAAGCCCACGGTACCGCAAAATGCCCAGGAACAGATGAACTGGAGCTTCCCCCGCCCGTGCCGCCCACTCCGCCTTCTTCGCTGAGGAGCCGAAGAGGAATCCCACTTCCTTCCTCAGCCTTACGGAACGCCATGACCGGCTCGCAAAACCTGGCCATGGCCTTCCACGTATTCTGGTTCTATTACATGCGGGCGATGACAGCCCGCAAGGAGAGATTCCTCCCCAGCACCGCGATGAGATCTCGCCGCGAGTGCTCCCAACGCGGACACGCTTCGAATGCGTGCTGAGCGTCATCATTCAGATATCCGGGATATGCCACCAGTCGGTGGCCACCCGGATGTGGCTCTCACCTGCAGACCTTCCACAGGCTTCCTCCCGAAGCAGTCATGCCCCGAGAGGACCTGCGTGAGGTGGAAGGAGATCACGCCGTGTCGCCGATCTGACCATGCCTCCAGCACGGGCACCAGGGCTTCGAGGATTCGCCGGCGGGTGACTGCAGTTCGGATCCGTGCTCCTACAAGGGGTTTCGCGATATGTGGGACTTGGTGGCTAATGACAAAGGCCTGGCTAAAAATAGCAGGGGCCCACCCACTGAAGGACTAAAGTGTTAGATTTTCCTAACTATTATAGCATCAGTTTCATTGCCGACCAAATTCAATGTCTTTATTAAGGATATTTTTGTGGTATCTAGCAAATTGGAACTGCTCTTGTTTCACACGCGTTTTTTTTATACTATGAGTACCAAAACAGAATAAAGTATTTAGGCATTGGTGTGTGTGCGTGGAAAATAAAAACAATACCTATATTTCGTGTAGTTTGCAATAGACAAAGCAAAGCGTGGCCAGAGTTCACTGGTCTCAATAAAACTTTAATTTTGTGAAAACAATTACCACAAGAAGCGTTTCTAACCAGTATAATATAGGAAGATTTATTTAAATGCTACCGAACGATACATTATGATTTTTATCTTGCTATTTCATTAGCATTGTGTCCATAAATTAGATAAGCAAAACGTATATTCAAGAAGCATTTAGTTCGTTTTATCATTTTTGTTGTCATGGTTACAAAAATCTTATTTATAAGACTAAAGTCAAATCGTTTTCGAATGACCTTCTTTAGGGGATAAAGTGACACTTCTACTTTTAGCTAAGTGTGTCAGTTAATTCGTGCGTATAATGCATGGTGTCATTTAAAAAAAATGTTCCAATAAGCACGTGCTTGGCACATAGTTAACGGTCTCAGTATGTTAAGCAAACAATGAGAACCATTGAGAAGATCCGGCGAGAAACTCAGTGGGCTGTGTGTATGGATTAGTTTAATCGCAGAGTCCTTCCTCGCCAGTGACAGATTCGACGGGAAATTCGTGTCCCAATGCAATGCGCATACGTACTAATATTTTTTTAATAAATGAATTTTAATAAATAAATTAGAACTTTATATTTGTAATTTTCCATATACAAATTAACAAAATTAATTCTTGATTTTGAATATCAACTGTATTTTTATTCGACTTTAGAATAAATAATTCGAACATTACAGATGACTATGAAACAGATTAAAAATACTGGAAAGATGATGAGAAAATCATGTCAACCTAAAAATAATGTCGATGACGGTAAGATTTCGTATGCATTTATATTTACATAATATACTTTTCTGCTTTACAAATATATGTATTCTATTTTATTTGGCAACTGATTTGAATTTAAAACGAAAAACTGCCGTGTGGTAGCACCCTGTCCCCTCCGCTCTTTCTATTTCTCATGGTGACGGTATGTCCGTTTTGATTACTAAATATTACTCGCTTGTAAACTCTTGCGGATCGTAATTTGCATTCGACTCTTGACTTGTATTCTTAAACTTGATGATATATTTGATAGAGAGTTTCTAAAGTATTGAATTACATTTGTTTTTTAAATTTCATCTTTGTCGCTCTTGTGTTTTAAGATTGATATATAAATGTAAGTTTACAATAAACGATGTATCGGAGTTTAGTTTTTGAAAGGTTTAATTAAAGATTTATTTGGTTCTCGTCAGAGGCTTAACGCTTTTCTGTTATGTGACAATTTCTATCAATTAACCAGTAACCACTTAAAGTAACATAGTTCTCCCCAATAATAGCTTTAAAAAATAATGTGATGTAGCTTACGCCACTTTTCATCTTGGGCATTGACTGTCAACTTCAAATATGCAAAGCTGGTTTTTACTGGTGGTACGACCTCTTGTGAGTCCGCGCGGGTGGGTACCACCACCCTGCCTATTTCTGCCGTGAAGCAGTAAGTAATGCGTTTCGGTTTGAAGGGTGGGGCAGCCGTTGTAACTATACTTGAGACCTTAGAACTTATATCTCAAGGTGGGTGGCCCATTTACGTTGTGGATGTCTATGGGCTCCAGTAACCTCTTAACACCAGGTGGGCTGTGAGCTCATCCACCCATATAAGCAATAAAAAAAAACTACCAAACTACTAGGTTAAAATTACTTTTATTGCGCTTAAATGAGAGCATTTAAAGATTTAATTCGATATTAATTTATGTAAATATTTAAATATATTTACCGTTGCAACTGGAAGCATAATATCTGAAACATCAGAATGTAACAAGATGTATATTTTATGCAGCACTGCTAATTTACGAACAAATATGTATAATCGTAGGCAGCAGTCTTTTGGATTCGGCATTTGTTAGCTCCCAATTTAAGGTTAGGTTACAATGCCAAAAAAACACTAAAATTAATATTATTATAATAATTATTATTATTAATAAAACGATAAACTAGGCTAAAGCAGTTTAATAACTTTTATTCGGAAACCGTTGCAATACTGGATGAATTATGTAATGACATCATACTAAACTACCTTTAAATTTTAGAAAAGATAAACCCCATCAATGATGGAGTTTTCATAGAAGAAAATGAAGTAAAGTGCTACATTGCTTGTATAATGAAAATGGCAAATACGGTAGGTATAGTTTTATTAAAGAAATTATGATTATATAGGTTATAGGGTGTAAAATAATCGCATCCGACAGATTTCTCACACGATGACCACAAAATGGTCAAAAATTATAAAAACATGCTGCGTCTAGTGGTCGAAAGTCTTTGTTATTAAGGTTTTTTTTTTCTTGTGCAAAACCTTACTGGGAAAACTAACTGTTTACTATAAACGTTTACATCGACAAATATAAGAGAAATACAGAAACAGGTACTGGACTATTTTGTCAATTTATAGTTAGATTTATATTTAGAGTATAAAATAAACATTGTTTATAGTATGGTATTACAAATTTCATGACATTACAATAGTACAAAACACAGCTAATACTCCCCCCCCCCTCCATCCCCCCGTTATTTTGAGTTCTATTTATTTAGGCACACAATACATATTACAAACTAAAAAAAACAACAGGTAAAAAATTTACTTAACATAACATTGTCTTACATTATCCAGAATAGATTTAATAGTGTATAGAAAAAACATTTATTAATAATTATATATCTCAATATTCAAACGTTTATAAATCCTACTAACAGCTATTCGAAAATTTATTTCGCAGATGAAGAATGGAAAATTAAATTTTGAGGCTGCCATGAAACAAGCCGATCTGTTATTGCCAGACGAAATGAAAGAGCCAACAAAAGAAGCTATAGTAGCATGTCGAAAAGTCGGTAAGTATAATGCAGTTTGTGTTATTCTTAGGAATTTGATAATATAGTCCTTGTTTTAGTAGTTGTGATGTGAAAATGTAGACTGTCTTTTCCCCGGTTCACAATAAGCATTTTGTTCCGAACTACGACTAGATAGATGGTCTCCAAATAGCGTTCTATCGATCTGATGCGGAGAACTATCAACCTATCAATGTGGCGATAATGGTATCTGTTAATGAAATATGGATTAGCAATATATTGTGCTATATTGTTTTGTAATCAATTTACAAAACATGTCACCTGTGTCAAAAAAAATGCCCTTTTTCGTTTTCGAACATTAAATCATGATGGTGCTCCACGTTTGTTAAGCTTATCCGAATCTCGATCAAGCAGTATATTTTCATAGGCGTAAAATGACTTTCTGTCGGTATGAAGTGTGAAGTGATTTGTAATAAGATAGTTTCATTTATTATTTATGTCATTCTTTCAGCGGATTCCTACAAAGACGTTTGCGATGCATCATTTCACGTGACCAAATGTATCTACAACCATAATCCTAGTGTATTTTTCTTTCCATAATTTTAGAATATTAATGTTATATGTTCTTCGCATTAAAAACGTAATAAAGATTAAAATTTGCTTGATATTTTTCATTCTTCATTTTCCTCATGTCCAATTCAGTTGTTGAAATGGCGCGAAAGCTACATAATTAAAAACGTATTTTTTAATTACTATTTAACAAAGTCCACCACTTTTCAGACTAAATATTTCTGAGTCGGGACGGTCATACTGAGCCACTACATGGGCACAGTTGATAGATTTCATTTCATTTCATCCCTCGATTTCAATAGCACGCAATTGAAATACTCAAATACATACAACCGATTAAATTATATATAATTATATAATCCTTCTTCAAACGAGGCTTATGGAGAGTATTAAGCGGTAGGCAGCGGCTTGGCTCTGCCCCCGGCATTGCTGAAGTCCATGGGCGACGGTAACCACTCACCATCAGGTGGGCCGTATGCCCGTCTGCCTACAAAGGCAATAAAAAAAAAAAAAAAAAAAAATTAAAATTTTAAATCCGACACTGGAATGTGGGAAGTGTGCAGTTTTAAGTATCAAAATCAAATGTCCAAAAGCATTTATTACACCTGAGAATTTATATGGATATTTGTACAACTTCAACGATAATACATTTAGTTTTACTATTGCAATCCAGTCAAGCTCCACTGTGACTATTAGCCAATGTATGCATTAATCATTTGTCGAAAATACTCGCACGCAACATTTTGTTGTATTTTGTAGTACCATATCAAAAATATATAATAAGTTCATCATAATAATAAATTTCAGGTCACGAAATATTTTTTACATTTTCATTATAAATTTTATCTAGAATACATTATCATTTCTACTGGTGGTAGGACCTCTTGTTAGTCCGCACGGGTAGTTAACACCACCCTGGCTATTTCTGCCGTGAAGCAGTAATGAGTTTCGGCTTGAAGGGTGGGGCAGCCGTTGGAACTATACTTGAGACCTTAGAACTTATATCTCAAGGTGGGTGGCGCATTTACGCTGTAGATGTCTATGGGTTCCGGTAACCACTTAACACCAGGTGGGCTGTGAGCTCGTCCAGCCATCTACGCAATAAAAAAATAAAAAGTATTCCAAACCGAGCGCCCCGCGAATACGTAAATTCGATCTCACCAAATGCCTAATACAAGGTCGCTCCGTTCATCTAACATAAATGCTGTTGAATAATAATTTACAGTAAAAAATACAGTCATCGTCGCTACCAACTTCCGTCTGGACACACATTTAATGGCATGTTTTTTAAAGATAATAATCCATTATCTTGCAATTTTTATATCACATGTCGCTGCACACACAAATGACGCTCTATATGAACGGACCGACCTATTAATTATTACAGGTACAGTCACTTATATAGAACACATACATTTTTTATAACTTACTCATTCTGGGGGCAATCTTAGGTACCTAATAGGATAAAGTAATTAATAATGTATGCAAATGGCAGCATCTTTAGAACACACTCAAAACCTACACCTAGGTATTGGATTATACCTTGCTCTTCTACCATTAGATATGTATGCTTTGCAAACAGGCGTGATGATGATTGAAATCATTATTGAATGATTGCATAAGCCCGAGAAAGTCCTAACCCAATTTTTTTTTATCTTACCGGCAGTTAATTATAATTTTAGAATAGAAATATCAATTTATTATTGGTGTTTAAAATTAGACGAAACGCCACATAATGATAGCTCGTAGGTATGAAAATAGTATCAATGTTAATTTACTTGATTACATAAAATATTAAGGAATAGCTGATAAATAAATTTTTTTTTTTTGCTAATTTAAGCTAGATAAAATGGAAAGCTATTAGGCAAAATATTCGAAGCAGTACATTGATCTCCATCCTTACCCACTACGCACAGCATAGCATACCTTACCCACTACGAGTAAATTAGAAAGTAGTTTCAGCTCCATGAAAGCACTTTGTTGCAAGCCCTCTCGGCAGAAAGACAAGTTACGTATTTTAGGTACGCGTTGGTGAAACAGAAATAGCCAAAAAGATATTCTAGCATTTCTTTGTGGATATCATAAACAGCCATAGACTTAGATAGATGGATCCCTCGGGAGCAAAGCATATTTAATGAGGGCAAAAGCATAAGGAATCACCTTGTAATACAATAAAGTCCGTATTAGTAAAGCGCACTGACCGCTACCACCACTGGAATGTGATGGTAGCTTATTTCAACGGAGAAACAGTCATACTTTTCGATTGGGGTACCGGCGAAAGAGCCAGTGGTTATTACATTGTGACTTCAACGCCACATGACGTCAGTAGTGACGTCAGTATACTACGGTAGCCATTTAAGACCAGATGAGCCACGAGCTCGTGTTATCATCTAGAGCTATAAAAAAATAATAAACGTTTAAATGGAAATACATCAGAAATTTTATTTCATTATAATGGTATTTAAATAGGTCATTAGTATTTGGAATTTTACGATTCGATTATTTAGAGTTCAAATGATAAAATCAAACTACAATGACCAGCGTAAGTATAAAATGATTAACCAGTGTTTCAAATTGTAAATATATTTTGAAATTAGAAGCGAAAATGTTGCTGCAGATATTTTTTAGCTTTTTTATCGTTAGTGGATCTTACGTAAGTAAATTTTATTCTTGTAAAATACCCAAGAATATCCAAGAAAGTTATTCACAACAATTTCAAACTGTTATATTTTTTTATTTATAACAAACTGAATGTTACTTGCTTTGCATATTTCAATACTAAATATTCCTTGATCGTACTGATATAATATGTACCTGTACCTGCTTCATTTAATAATGTCGTTAGATCGTTTCGTTAATGTGACTTTTCAAGTTATAGCTGTCTTACAATTATTATTCTTAAGTAAAAGGGAAACATTTTAAGAATAACTAATACTAATGGTTGAAAATAAAACAGGCTAAGACGGACGTAGAGATCAAGGCTTGGTTCTTAGGTCAAGCAGTCGAGTGTAGCAAAGATCATCCTGTTACCACTGAGGAGCTCAGAATGATACACAAACATGAATTACCAGATAGCAAAAATGCTAAATGTTTAATGAAGTGTGTGTTTAGAAAATGTAACTGGGTAAGTTTTTGTAGGTAGTTGATTATTACGCTTCGTCTGACGTCAACAGACACAAATGTGCGTGTATGTTCAAGCTTTGTCAAAAATCATTACAAATGCAATCAGTGCTTCAAAAAACTTATAATGTTATTATTATTATTATTATGTTGCAACGTAAAGAAATAAACAAAGTGAATTATTTATATTTTAAGCACATGTCTACTATTTCTTTTGTTTTAATTAGATTGGCACAACTGTTTTTCATTTTGGCGCGGAGATTGAGTTGCATCTGATAATTACATTACCTAAATACAGTGCTGTTTTTAGTTTAAATGTCTACCTCTAGTTAGTTGTCTACCTCATTCAGATAATTTCACTTTTCGAGCATTTTCGAAAAAACATTTATAATTTTATCAAAATAACTAGGTTTCTAATGCGAGCCACTTTTTGCTATTACACGTTTGATCATACCTCCCTAATTGAATCAAATTTGAATTTTCACAAATTCTTATCGTTGTTGAATTTTAGCGGAATTATTTTTAAATAAGTATATAATAATCAGTCGCTCTTTATNCAGATAATTTCACTTTTCGAGCATTTTCGAAAAAACATTTATAATTTTATCAAAATAACTAGGTTTCTAATGCGAGCCACTTTTTGCTATTACACGTTTGATCATACCTCCCTAATTGAATCAAATTTGAATTTTCACAAATTCTTATCGTTGTTGAATTTTAGCGGAATTATTTTTAAATAAGTATATAATAATCAGTCGCTCTTTATAACTTAATCTATCTGCCACTGAAAGTCCCATCAAATTCGGAACAGTATTTTCAGAGATATGCCGAAACCAACAAATAGTTTAATGTTTTATTTTATCAGCATGTGGAAATTTATTACAACGTGAAATGTTTAAAAATCATCACAAATTTACAGTTGGACAGCAAAGGAATGTATGATATAAACGCCGCCTATGCATCATCAACAAAAGATTTTTCCGATGACAAGACGAAACAGGAAAATGCAAACAAACTGTTTGACACTTGTAAAAGTGGTTAGTCTTTAACAGACTTCTTTAATATTGATCTACGATGAGCACCAATATCATTAGACTTTTCACTTTGAAATCGGTTTTGCTAGAAATTACATTCTTATTTATTTTTATGCAAATCGTATGAAATTTTATTCATATTTTTGTTGAATGCAGTTTTAGCAAATATATTTACGCACTCAAATACCTGTTAACATCATATCTTCATCAATGGTAATGTGGGCGAATCAGTCATATACTGAGAAATTAAAGTGTTCTTAGTTCCAAATGTTCTTCGTTATAGAAGCACTACAACTGACGGTATAATAATATATTGGTCGGTACTTCACACTTTACGTCTAATTAATATAAAATAACTGGCCCATGAATTAAATTCCATTCTCTCTCATTCTCTATGTTCTCCTTTTCTGATTCACCGGCGGCCCCTTCAAGTTTACGATCGAAGTTATCCATTTAAAATAAATAGAAAGCACTACATATCCCAGCACTTATACAAATGGTCATGTACAATGCTACTTTCAGTGAACGAGGAGAATGTTGGCGACGGCGAAGAAGGTTGTGACAGAAGTCTATTGTTGGCTAAATGTCTTACAAAGGCAGCGCCTCAGGTATCTATTTATTATTCTTAGTATTAGAGTACAAAACCTTTTTTCTTACTTCTGACTTCTGACTTTAAATCAAATATGAGGTCAAAATTTCAAATAAATTTCAAGTCGGAACGTACGACTGCTGCAGAACCTCCGGCTTTGGAATGAGCTCCCCTCCACGGTGTTTCCCGAGTGCTATGACATGTTCTTCTTCAAACGAGGTTTGTGGAGAGTATTAAGCGGTAGGCAGCGGCTTGGCTCTGCCCCTTGCATTGCTGACGTCCATGAGCGACGGTAACTACTCACCATCTGATGGGCCGTATGCTCGTCTGCCTATGCGGCAAAAAAAAAAAAACAAGTAGGACAATTTTACCTACCCTTGCGCCTTACCATTTAAATTTGTTGCTTCGTCGCGTTAACAGTTTTAACAAAAAAAATTATGCATCTATAACTACACAATTTTCCTGAACTCCTCATTTTATAACCCATGATACTATCATCAAAAATGACCATAAAAGCGAAGGTTGTGTTCTGTACATATCTGGGGCAGTGTGGTAGCTTAGAATCTATTAGCTTCCAGTGCATGTCGTTAAAAGCAAGTCAGGAATTCAGCGGAGAAAGTGTAGCGACGTTCTTGGTGTACCGGCATAATGGCCAAATCGCATTTACTGATGGTAGAACACATTTAGATCCTGCACGAGAGTTTAGATCCAAACGCGCCTCCAACATATTCATGCTGCGAATTGAAAAATGCGATTTGAAAAATGGGAACGATTACAATACAAATAAGACCTCGATCTCTGGTCTCAAAATGGATGGTTACCATTCGAGTTGTGACTATATCTACGAACGCCTTTAACGGTAGGCAGCGGCTTGGCTCTGCCCCTGGCATTGCTGAAGTCCATGGGTGACGGTAACCACTCGCCAACAGGTGGGCCGTGTGCTCGTCTACCTACAAGGGCAATTAAAAAAAAACCTCTAGCATACATACACGTTTGCCCATTTACAGGAAAAAACTGAACATCATGCAACTTTACGTACCGTTTGTGTTTCAGTTCGGCTTCCAACTTTGAATCCTTCAAGCAGCTTGCTTAACTTAAAATAAGTAATGTTCCACATAATGTCTACGTATTTTTAATTGAATAAAATTTTTTGCGAATCATTCTTTTTATTATATAGGTACATTCGAAAAACCATTTTTACAATAAAGTAGTACTTACTACAAAATAGATATTAGTTACAAAATATAGTTAAAGTTATATATTTTATGGCTAAGATTTATGCGATAATTGATATAATTTCATACAAATATAAACTGACCTTGATAAACTTGATATTATAAATACTATACCACTAACCAATTTAGAGAATTTTGGTTAAACTTTTCCATGTCTATATCCATCCGTATTTACTCTACCTTTAAAATTATGAAGACGTACGATGTATTATTAGAATATTAAACAGATATCATACTGATAGAATTACATACGAAATACCTTTAAAAGATCGAATAATTTATAATATGTATGTACTTGCGCTAAGACTATCACAAAATACGCTAAGGCGATCTAAGTGCGTGAGTGCTTTCGTGTCCCTATCGATTAATATAAAAAATTACAACAACTCTTATAATATAAATACACATGAATTCTTCTATTGAAGCAAAAGCGTGATTTCAGAGCGATTAAGATTTAATCTTATATCACGTTACAGAAAAAGCAAATTGTAAAGATGAATTCAGAAGCCTTTATGATGCCCGAAATAAGCTATAAATATAAGGAAAGTAAACTACACTAAATGAATAAACAAAAATTTATTTAAAAAATTAACACGAGTAATGTTACAACAAATACAAAATAACCTATGGACAGATGATTAAAACTAAAACTACAAAAATGGAGTACTTAAAAAACGCTAATTTTTATTTTTTTTAAATATATCCGATGCAGGTTATAATAATGTGTATAAATGAAAAGTTCCAAGCCGAGAGGGTAATTTAATACTATACTAACTAAACACAACCGAAGCAACGTTTATCGGTTAACAATATAGTTAGGTATTTGATTCTGCGCTTAAAACTCGCTTATGAAAAAATTTAAGAGCTTGTACGACAGTTGTTTGCGTAAAATCTCACTAGGCTCTAGTTTGGTAAATATTTAGTAAGTAGATCGATGGTGGATTCCGCATAACCAAAGGTAGGGAGGTTGTTGACCGCAGCTACGGACGTATTACTTTGAAACTTGAAGGAATTATTTAAATCAAATTCGGAAGTCTAAACAAACAATAGAATTGATATCGAGTGAGCACTCGCAAGGTGTAACACCAGTTTGAAGTTCCCACAACTTTAGTACTAAAACAGAGCTGCATTCGCAGGGTGAAACACCAGTTTGCATTTCCCACAACTTTAGTACCAAAACAAACAATTCTCCCAAATATTTGCTATCAATTCATGAATAAATTTCACTTTAATTTCAATGCTAAAACTTAGTGTGTGAAATGTCAAATAGGACTTTAATAATTAACGAGTTACACAAGAATAAGAGTATTTGGGCAACGGTCGTGAGTTTGATAAAGAATGCGGTGGCAAGATTTGAACATTTGTATGAGTTACGGATTTTGCCAAATATCCATGGTGCCACCCGCACCATGTTACTATAGTATTATGATGAGGCCATCATTTTTTGTTGTCATGTTTGTGAACAGAGAAAGGCTGAGGGGCATTTGAGTTTGTATACCGTCTGAAAAATATGACGAACTTGAAGGTACAAGTGTCTCAAACTCATTTTTTCAATATTATAAAACTATAAACTCTTCAACGTCTTTTGAAATTTTTGTCACATTAGTAACTAGGTGCGGTGCATAGTGCCACATCTATAAAAGTGACATTTTATATTTGCACATTATACATTTTTTTTTTAATTTCACTTCACAAACATGACATTAAAATTGTTTATATTTAAAAAAAAATTCTAAAAATACGACTGGTTCCTTTCTGCGGAAGCTAGCCGCTATTTCGCTACGTTACTACAAATTCACACACAAAGCGATGTTATTTATTGCACATCAAATTTGCATAAGCATCAATTTATGTTGATATTAACAAAACGATTCGATATCATAATCATATAACTTGCAATTTACTATAAAGTACTTATGTACGTAACATAAAAAAGCACTAAAATTATAAAGTTGTACTTACCGATAAAATGTAATTCTTCTATTTAAAAGTTACAATATTCGGACTACTGGTGGTAGGATCTCTTGTGAGTCCGCGCGGGTATGTACCGCCGCCCTGTCTATTTCTGCCCTGAAGCAGTAATGCGTTTCGGTTTGAAGGGTGGGCAGCCGTTGTAACTATACTGAGATCTTAGAATTTATATCTCAAGGTGGGTGGCGCATTTACGTTGTAGATGTCCATGGGCTCCAGTAACCACTTAACACCAGGTGGGCTGTGAGCTCGTCCGCCCATCTAAGCAATAAAAAAAAATCCGTATGTGGGTATGCAGAAGATTTAGGTAAGTCTCTACGTTCGAAACAGTACTACATATGGGCCACCAATGCGACTTTTGTTGACGCATGTTCTTTACCTACTTTACTCTTTACTTACTTTAGTTCTGGGCATTTAGACCAAAAAATTTGTGTTATTTTCGCGTTATGTTAAGTTAGTATACAATTTTTGTTAAACGACTTCAAGATAGATTTTGTTAGAGCCTATATGATATGCAATATATATAAATTAAAAAAACAAACTGAGATACGTTCTTTGTTTTATAAAAATACATAGAAAAGTACTTAAAGTTCATATTGTCCAAAAACGAAAATTTTGTCTTTTTAAATGGCAATATCCTAATCATATTAAACTTTTAAGGTTGTAATTCATCCTTAACACGAATTGTCCGCTTTTTACTAGATTTTATTTTGTTCACAAATGATGAATCTTTTAACAAGACTTACGCGTGCGACTATTTTATCGAATACAGAACTAGATTTTTATATTTGTAAATTAATATGACAAATTAAGAAAGACGGAAAGGATATATTATTATAGAGGAAACTGAATCTACCAATTAATTTGCAAATAACACTCTAAACATGTTTTATCTTAAAATTATCCACTCTTTTAAGACTAAAATTGCTACGTCATCACCACAATCGTAGCATTTATGTTCAATCTAAAAATATTGATCCTTTTTTAATTATAAATTTATATTTAAATATACTGTAACATGTTACATTCATTATACTATAACTACAAAAAGCGTTGGGTAAATGAAAATCATACAAACACTCAAAAGAGGGAAGTCTTTGTTTTTTTTTTTCAATTTCATTTTTGGGTGATAGATCCCACCGCTCAGCTGTTGTTAAGCGGTTAAATACCGGAGCCCATCACAATGTGAATGCCGTCATCCAACTTAAAAGCCTACCATATTGTCTTGATTTATTTAATCGCACGTCAAAAAACATTTGTTTACATAAAATACATTACTATGAACTGAATTTATATTAAACATATTTACGTGCGATACCATACTTGATTTATGATGGAATTCCCGTTGATTCGGCTCAGATTTACAGAAATCCGAAATTGCTGTTATTGCATTTAAGAGCACGTACTAGCAATAAGACCAAGCTTTATATTCATACTTCTTTGTCCATACAGTCTAAAACTAAATGAGACAATAAAAATTATACGCACGAAGAGCGGCTTAATTCAATCACAAGGTATTGTATTGTATTATATTATTATTGTATGTATTATTATTGTTATGTATTATGTATTATTGTAGGTATTGTATTATTACTCTCAATCGGCATGCAACATGGAAATTATCTTTCGTTTATGTAAGAATAACACGAAATCATTTTTGTCTTGTATCAGCAAATATTGCACAATATATTCGTCATTCGAAAACGAGACGATTTATATTTCGTAATGTCACGATTTTCGTTCGCTCGTCGACAGTTCTTATTGGTTATGAATGCGAATCGGTTGAATGCGACAATTGTACAGTAGTACCCTACGACAAATTCATTTCATATTCAGAATGACAGACTAGGTACTCGATCTTGTCAGATAATATAGACTACTAATTCAAATCATGATTCAATATACAGATAAAAATAAATACTAATAAAAATAAAGTGGTTTATTTAAAAAAGAAAATCCAAAACATGATTACAACTGTATATGTGTATAGTCTCACAATTCACAATAATATAAAGGTTCTAAAGACATTTATTATAGACGCTGAAATTACAATTCAGGGTAAAATATTTAATAATATATTCTTTATTAATAGTGGCGGAGTGCAATGGGCCTAAACTAGTGCCGCCCTATATATCAGGAGTCCAAAAAATATTTATTATTTTCTTTAGTACTAGTACCACTACGTTATTTCGTAATGCAATAATAGCTGTGTCGATCTTTCTTTACGATATGTTTACGATACATATTATAACACAAACTAAACATAACATTTTCTTCGGTTTTCATAGACATATTTAGAACAACTTTTGCCATTTAATCTCGCTTTTTTTAATTTCTATTTAATTATTTTAAATGATCGGAGTACTTTACAATTCTCGTGATTCGTGAAAATAAAGAAGGCGAGATTAAACGGTAAAAATATTTTTAAATAGAAGTAAATGTATTAAATTAACGTAGAATGTATAGGGACACTAGAGGGGCAAGACTCTGCTTTGGTTTACAAAAAATGCAATGTGCTATGTATTTACGTATTTACAAATTATAGGAGCTTCGAATATTCACAATATACGCGATGAGGATGACGGTATCGTATAAAACAGAATAAAACCTTATTGGTCAATTCATATATTGCCAAGAATGAATGAATCATTAAAATGACTCCGTCAAAATAATTATTTATAAAATCTATCAAATTATATGGGAGAGCAACATTTGGTAACATAGACCTAGAGATAAGTCACATTGAACTTGTCGACACATATTCGTGTTTGAAACTTCCATAAAATAATGAAATGCGAAATAACTATAATAATATTGTGGCTGAAGTACTAAGTCGAAAAATGATTTTATCCGCGACCGTGAAACACCTTATGCGTGGTGCGATTTAAAATTATATCGTCACCCTCACAATGTAGGAAGAGATTTCAAGATTTATTAATTGTAAATAATTAATCATAACATAATTTTAACAAATATAGGTGCTACTGCGAAAATATTTCACGATTATGATCAATAGAAGGGGTTGCTAAGATTCAGCCTAAAAAAAGTAAAAAAATAAAGTCGATGAATCATTTTAACAGCTTATAGATATAGTGAGAAAAGATTTTACTTCGTATTTTTTCGGAAAAATTCGTATTTAACGTGCTCTCTCAAATAGCTTCAGTACCTACCCATCTTAGAGCCCTAGGCGTAAGGCACAACAGCAGACCAATATATATATAGAGTGGATAATACGCAATTCAAATATTCGCTATAGTTTCAATCATATTTTCAGATTACTTATAAAACTGTTGTATAGCCACACCGAAACCTCGAAAACGGTAAAAAAATCTCGTCCCAGGAATTATATTTAATATTTACCTGTACTTCATATTGGAAAAGAGCAAGTTCAAAAATAGCAACAACTCTGAGTATGTTGGCAAAGTTCAACAGAGAATTTCGAACGCAACGGGCACATCTAGACCAACAATAAGAAAAATTTTGAACCAGGTAGAACAAAGAAATAAAAAAAATACTAACACAAACAAAATTAAGCTGGGTAGACCACGCAAGAAATTCTATCTAGATCTTGATGATTTTAATTATGCAGTGACACGACGAATGGTTTATAACTTTCATCTCATTTATAAATAAACAGGTCCCTACAATAAAAGCAATTTTAAAGGATGTGATTTTTCACTAAGAAGAATACTTCGCCAAATGGTTTTTTTATTCAAGAAAATTACTAATAATACGAAAATGCTGATGGAAAAAGATGACGTTAGACTTAAAATAGTAAAGTACCTAGACTTAATAAGGAAGTACAGATCTGAAGGCAGAGATATTGTGTATACTGACGAAACTTATGTTCACACATCCTGAACATAACAATTATTACTTGAAAATCTCGGGAACTCATTTCGTATAATACACTGGTAAATATACCGTTTTAAATAATAATTGTTATGGTTGTATCATCTCTATATTATACAATGACATTATCCATTTTGACATTTGATACTAAACAATAAAGGTCCTTAAAATAGATATGAAAATGTCACTTATTTATTACGATCATTCATTGACAGTTCGGGTGTCATCGTATCCCGATAAAGATCCGAGTTTTCCCGAAGGAAAGTAATTTCTCACTACATCTAAACTAGAAGTTTGAAGCACGCCGGCTGAATGATTTCACATTGCAAACTTTGAGAAATAAACTTCTCAATTTTATTCTAATTACCGTTCTACCATTTGAAACCGGATTGCACGACTGCCATAGAAATAGGCTGGATGGAGACGAAACAACGACCTTGATCTTAATTACTAGTTCATTAGTAAAACGCAAGCAATTTTTTGTTACATTATTTTGTTCTTCGAGGATTTTTTATTTATATAACCGTGTATTTGTCACCTAATGAAGAATTCCAGTCTGAACTGCGCTAGAAATAATTTTATTGAAGAATTAATTACCGAACAATGACATTTGGAAATTCGATCTAACGAGCAATGCTATCCGCCCCGTTGACGAGCTGTGAAATTATGCATGTACAATATTGCCTTTCCATTTTCAAAAAAATCTTTTTTTTTTTTAGTGTTGCGGCTAAATGCCTTCCCGAAATTTTATTGACTAGTTTCTTTTACTGTATTACAAAAAAAAAAAGATGAAATGAGATGGATATTATAAAAGCTCGTACCGAACGCAGAGTCAACGCAACGCATTGTTGAGATCAACACAGAGATTACTCTTTCGCCACGAAGGCCAAGCAATTAACGACTCTAATTACTGTATCACAGGGTCCGTAACCCAGTCCGAGTTATTCTTATTACGGTACGCATACTCGCTACACTTTATTTGTCGCGTTTTTTTTTGTAATCTGTTATATTTGACGAGACGTCATAAAACTCTAGATCCGCTTTCTATGCCACAATACTAATTATTATACGTTGATCGTGAAACCAGTCTTTTGGTCTTTAGACGTCGGACGCTTTAGGCATAGTACATATGGTGGGAATTGAAAATGTATAAACCGGTCCCTTGCCGTAATAAGCCGGCTCCAATTAAAACAATAAAACGTGTCTAAAATTCTTATATCTGAAAAGTCTAGTTTTTTAATGGCGCTAAAAACAGCATACGCCTACACACAAAGACAAGAAATGTTGATGCATTGTATGACTATTTTGATTTGATCGATTTAAAAAGCAAAGGAAATATAGCATAGTTCTATTTGTTTTGTATTAATAAAAACGTGTTATTTTGATTACTTACCAATACATTTAATTTTTTTTTTTCATTGTACGTAAAATCTAAAGGATAAAACATCTTGAAATAGCAGATCATATTCGAAATAACTGTACTTGTGTATAATGTTTACAATGTATATATGTTAGCACATCAACACTAATGTCCTTTAATATGTAGCTCATCAAAGATTCACTCGATGAGCACGAGGTGCCCCTCGGATAGAGGCTCGTCGGTCTGATGTTATATGCTGTCATAGCTGTTGGGGTCAGGCGACAGTGTAGGCCCAGCGCTACGAGCTGGCAGTTTGAAGCCGCTTAACATAAATGCCCATCCATCCTAAAAGGAAATTTTCATATAATTAATAAGACACAATAGACATTTAAATAATTTTAATTTAGACAATTAACATTAACTCTGCCGATGAAAGATGAAATGACTCAATGATGACTCAAGCCCGGATGAAAAAAGAGGAGGGTTGGGTTAGAGTTCGACCTTTCCACCGTAAAGCCGTCATCGCCGAATGTCAGAGCTGTTGTAGTCAGACATGTTTTGCATTTCATGGACTTTGAAGCATGGTGTGTTTAGTAAGAAAAACAGCAATTAACTAAACTTTCTTTGATACTAAGGTACCTTTTCTGTTGAGAATCTATAGGAGATTCAGTATGCACGAAGGGTTCTATGCAAACTAATTCAAATGCCAAACCCCAAATTTACATGAGAGCGTCCTGAAGGTATACACCATGTAACTTTCCCATAAGTTGATAAAAAAATACTTTGTTAGCTTGTTTTCTCTAAAAATAATTTCATTATTAACTGGTACACACTGGTAACAAGTACATACATAAGACGTCCGGTGCATTCGTGTTGAGCGATGCACCGGTGTTCGAATATCAGGCGGGTACCAATTTTTCTAATGAAATACGTACTCAACAAATGTTCAGGATTGACTTCCACGATGAAGGAATAACATCGTGTAATAAAAATGAAACCCGCAAAATTATAATTTGCGTAATTACTGGTGGTAGGACCTCTTGTGAGTCTGCACGGGAGGTACCACCGCCCTGCCTATTTCTGCCGTGAAGCGGTAATGCGTTTCTGTTTGAAGGATGAGGCAGCTGTTGTAACTATACTTGAAACCTTATAACTTATATCTCAAGGTGAGTGGCGCATTTACATTGTGGATGTCTATGGGCTCCAGTAACCACTTACCTGGTGTAGGTGGGCTGTGAGCTCGTCCACCCATCTAAGCAAACAAAAATAATAATAAAAACATTTTAAAATTTTAGGCTTAGATGTCGACTTTCGTATACTGGCGTACGGGTCACTGAGGCTTAGTTGGAATAGGCTGGAATAGACCCATTAGGGAACCGGCTTACGGCTGGCGGCGGCGGAAGAGCTTTGGTGGGATTCACGATGACGAGTGTCATGAGTAAAATAGACACAGGTTTGAATGTCGAATTGCAACTAGCCTATTTAAATTAATTGAACTTCAGCTATTTCTTGCTCTTTTGTTTCACTTACCTTAACAAGATTGGGCAGATCTGTCCAAAATCCTAGATTGGGTATAACTTCCACACCAGTTGCACCCATCAGGAATTTCTTGGTGCAAACTCCGAGGACCAAGTAAAATATGACAAACGAAAAGAATATTATTAACAAAGTCGAGCCAACAGATCTTCCGGAATCAATTTGCTTTAAACAAGCACTTTGCGAGTAGAAAGCTAGAACCTAAAACAATACATTATTAATTAAGATTTTAAATTATATAATTACAAACATTTTTTTTATGTTTAATCTTTGTAAAACACCAAAAATTCCTTGTTTTTATTCATCTATTTTACAATTTCCCTGAACAAAGTGAATATTAAACATTTGCGAGTATAAGCATGCATACATAGGCAGGGGCTTGGCTCTGCCCCTCGCATTGCTGTCGTCCATGAGCGACGGTGACCACTTACCATCAGGTGGGCCGTACGCTCTCTGCCTACAGGGGCAATAAAAAAAAATTCATACATAAAATATTAATTGTCACCACAATTAAACGAACTAATTACCCTAATGTTGTTTAAGATAGCACCACCATATCTGGTCCCGTGGGTGTCGTAAAAGGCGAAAAAATGATTCACCAGAAAAAGGGCACTAGCATTATCCGAATATTATACTAACGTACTGCGTTCCTTATTTACTAGTGGTAAGTCGTGTGATGGGGCATGCTGGATCTTTACTCGGCAAAGTACCCACTTTTTTTTTTTTATTGCCTAGTAGTGTGGACGAGCTCACAGCCCACCTGGTGTTAATTGGTTACTGGAACCCATAGACATCTACAACGTAAATGCGCCACACACCTTGAGATATAAGTTATAAGGTCTCAGTATAGTTACAACGGCTGCCGCATCCTTCAAGCCGAAACGCATTACTGCTTCACGGCAGAAATAGGCGGGGCGGTGGTACCTACCCGTGCGGACTCACAAGAGGTCCTACCACCAGTAATTACGCAAATTATAATTTTGCGGGTTTGATTTTTATTACACGATGTTATTCCTTCACCGTGGAAGTCAAACGTGAACAATTGATAAGTACGTATTTCATTAGAAAAATTGGTACCCGCCTGCGGGATTCGAACACCGTTGCATCGCATATATACGAATCCACCGGACGTCTTATCCTTTAGGCCACGACGACTTCAAAACTTGCTTCGATTTAAGTGTGTAACTGCCATTATACAATACAATTGAGTCTTCATGCTAGTGTCTTAAGTTAGATGTTATGTCTTATGAGCTAGTTACTACTTAACCACCTGTAACAACTCACAACCCCAATAAAAAACACACACAGAACAATTTCATTCCACTTCCTTTTCTGCTAATCAACCAATTTCGTTTTTTTCTTTGTAGCTAGTGACCGCTTTGGTTTTATCAATAAACACAATAAATGAATAATGTTACTTTGGTACCCTTACAAGAAAAATACATATGACAAAAGAAAGAATTTCTAAATCTAGTATCTGTAACTGATTATGATTCTGGACAATATTCGGCCACTGGGGAAATATTACTTAAAATAATATAAAAGTAGTTTGGTAACAATAACTATATCCAGTCAGTAAGCTTCACATAGATATCCAAATAGCAATGTTTTGTTTTATTTTAATCGGAACACTGCATCTGATTTATCTACTTTCGGCTCTCTTAAACCTTAAAACTTTTAATGACTATCTGTTATTACTTTGCTCTGGTAGACAGCATTATAGTACTAAAGAATATAACTTAAGGATAGAAGTCCTAAATTTAAATGTATCATTGATTATCTATCTAAATTTATTTTTATATAAACAGATACACAATCCTATTTTGGTTAGGATCTTTGTACATCTTAACATTTACAAGCTACCAGATGTTATGTAGCTGAAGTATTTAGATATTTTTAATAATTTTCCTAGGTAACATTGAAAGCAAAGTGTAGATTATACATTTTTCTTATTTCTCAAGTGAAGAATACTTACAAGGTTATTTGGCTCTGCTAAAGAGAAAATTTGCAATTCACCATCAGACAGAGAGCAAATGAGGAGAACTGTTGTATTTCTGTAACATTGAAATTTTAAATATTGAAATTTAATTACATTGTAATACAGCACCTGTTTAAATCTTTATTTACTACTGAATGGTATTTTTTAATATTCATTTATTCCTCTAATTTACATTAATTATTTTCAGAAGTAAAATGAGTAAATAGCTTTAATTTATATTCCAGTTTGTAAATAAAGGCTCAGTAATTTTTACGAATTTCTTAGCAACCCCTGTATTTTCATAGAAAGTGTCAGGTCCATCTGGATGCAGAGAGATGAATTTATAAAAAGAATGCCGGTGCAAAATTTTATCACAATCCTACTAGTGCAACTTTATAAATTACTTCCAGTATACAGTTTACAGAATTTATTGACAAGGCTTCTAGTGTGTTATAAATTACGCTGCTATAGTGTCACTGCCACTCCAACAGTATATAAACTTACCACATATTATTTGGGTATTTTGCTTATCTTGTTTTTAGCTTTAGCATAGCATTTTTTTTCTTTTTATTGTATGTTTTTAGTATTATATTATAGCCTTAGTCTCCTAATTAAAGTATTAAAAATGGAAATAAATGAAAAGTTTTATTTTAAAAACATTTACAAAAGAAGCATATTTTAAAACATATATTTTTTCATAATCTAACTTGTAAACGGTACAATAATACAGGCAAGATAAACTAGTGGGAACTAAGTGAAAATTATATAATTTTCCAAAACGTGATGTTACAAGTATGGCCTGAAAGTAGAATTACTCGAATCCTATTGAAAATTCATATTTTTCATATTATTTACTTGAAGCTTAACCATACTAGTACATGTAACATTACATTTTGAAAATAAATTTAGTCATTATATTCTTAGATCTTATATTATCTGAAAAACAAGTGATGTTGACAGTGTGTTTTAAAGATCCAGTTCTAATAAAAACAATTACAAAGTACATGGGATGCTGTGTCTTAAATAGTTATAGTCAGGTATGAGTGATCACCTTAACCTATACACATCTAGCTGTGATACTACCAAAGGCCTTTTTGGAATATTATTAATACTAATAAAACTTACGATGGACCATGAGTGTAAACTATTGCATCTCCTTTAGCACTAAATACCGATTTATCAGTATTGCCAATTAAATCATACACATTTAGATCCTTTTTATATGTGTCTGGTGTACCATCAACAGCATGAAGCACTTCTCTGTGTCTGCAAATCTGAAAAAGTAGTAAGAGTACATTCCACTAAATTCTAATGCCAGATAAAACAAGAAAATATTAATTTTAAGTTTTTACTGTTGCATGTACATATATGTATGTAGAATAGATTAAATGATACATTTTATACAATTAAGACATGCAGATTTTAAGAACATATTTTTACCCATTAATTCTTTGATAATACTCAAATTCAAGTAGTAACATGAATTTGACTATTTACTGAATTTATATTAATGTATAACAGTTTTCGAATATATATTATTATAGACAAAGGATGGCCACCTGGTAGTAGGTAGTCACTCATAAAGGACTGCATTCATCCTAAAATGAATTATTAGCTAGGAAAATATTGCATCTTTAAAATATTTTTCCTTAAATATATTTTAAAGATTACTACTGCCATTAACAGTTACAGTTTGATCGCTAAAAAACCTTGTAGCGATGAAACGTTTTTTGATTATTGAAAAACCAGTTTTCCCTAATTATGTGCATATTGATGTATTATCGGTAGAACACTTTAAACCAAATTAAACGTTTCAAAATATGATATTAATAGCAAAGATAGTGTCGTTTATTTAAAACATGAAAAATATTTCTTTTAAAGTTTATTTTTTTGAAATTGTAACTTACGGCTGTCGGTACTGTACAAGTATTGTTAACAGTTGTAGAATTCGGTTTTAGAAGTATGTCATAGCAAGGATGATAGTAATAAGTACTAAGTTCAATCGCATTTGTTGCTGGAGCTACTTCAAAAGTTTGAGCAGAAAAAAATGTCGATTTACTGGCCGAAGACAAATCTATTCCGGTGCCGTTGGAAAACTCACAAACGCACGCACTTTTTTTCAGGCACACATCTTCACCGTAAATTGGAAATATTGAACAATACAAACAAGACATAAATAGATATATTTTAATCCTGAAATCCATTTTATAGATTTTATCGTTGAAAAACTTATACGTAATTCGCACAATCAAAATAATGGATAGGTAGATTCGACAGTCGACAGAAAATGTCAAATCATAGTGATTTTTTTATTTGAATGTCAACTTGGACAAGCATAAGAAATACAACAAGGATTTAAAAAATAAGTGAAATATGAAATACCAAAGTGAAAAAAAAAAAGAATTCTAATTTACTGAGGTTCATTAAGCTAAAATCGAAGCCGAGTTAAGTCGTCGTGGCCTAAAAGATAAGACGTCCGGTGCTATCGTATCTAGCGATGCAACGGTGTTCAAATCCCGCATGCGAGTACCAATTTTTCGAAACAAATATATACTTAACGATTGACTTCCACGGTGAAGGAATAACATCGTGTATAAAAATCAAACCCCGCAAAATTATAATTTGCGTAATTACTAGTGGTAGGACCTCTTGTGAGTCTGCACGGGTAGGTACCACCACCCTGCCTGTTTCTGCCGTAAAGCGGTAATGCGTTTCGGTTTGAAGGGTTTTTGCAGCCGTTATAACTATACTGAGACCTTAAAACTCATATCTCCGCCGGCGGCGCCGTCGAGCCGGGGGCCGGAAGAGGGAGTACACTCGTGCGTTCGGGCCCCTGTAGGTGGTGGCTTCCCCTCGGTGAAGTTCAAGGGGCTACCTTAAAGGGTAGAGGTCGCGTGGCGCGCTACCAGCACTCTAGCGCGCTGCCAAGGAGATAAAAAAGAGCAACCGGTTGGCGGTGTATCGCGTCCCGACCCGGCAGGCTGGTTCTGGTCCAACAGGATATTCCGGGACACCAGCGGTACCGTCTGGGTGGCCTGACGGGCTGCCGTACCGAGACGGCTGCGGTTTCAGAGCCTTCGATTTGCCTCGAAGGCTCCGTCGGCTGGGCGTCCTTAGGGTGAGCTGCGTTGTCTGATTGCAGTGTTGACCGCGGTAACCCCCATACCTCATCCGGGTTCTGACCTTGGAGGGGATAGGACGCCCGGACGCTTGAACGACGAGTGCAGGAGAGTCGTTTAGTGGGTGGACCCTAAAATTCCTTGGGCCCACGGTTTGCTCCCAACACCTTTCAGATCGTCGAGTCCCACATACCCGCAGCTCTTAAGCAATTATGAGACCCCGGCCCGAAAAAAAAATCTACTTCGCCAAATAATTTAGCAAATCATTTGTACATAGCTAGCAGCACCATCAAAATAATAATATATTAGAAAAAGAACATGAAATAATTTAAATGGCTTTAGTGACTTAGGCTTTATTACACAAAAATTTGATGTCAAAAACAGTTTTTTTTTTTACATTTATATGGTTTTAGATACAAGTCGCCGAATTTCTAAAGTGGCTTGTGGCCTTGTGGAGATGTTGGAGATGAACCAACGAAAACCTCTTGTAACTCAACTAATTGTGTTTGAACTTCGCCCGAGACAAAATTCTATCGAATCAATATAAGTGACACAGCGCGGTTGTCATCTGTTCCGGACAGTTCCGAGCATCTGGCTGTTTGACTACACTTTCTTTGCTTGTGCAACGGTGCAAGAATCGCAAGAGGACAAAACGAAAATAAACCTGATGATTGATGATAGCAAGTAATAGTGTTCTGTGGATGATAGATAGATAAACTGAGGAGATAGTCCTGTTTTAATATTGATTGTTGTTTATTTGCAAGTAACATTTAAAAAAGAAGTAAAGTACCTAATTGAATAGATATGGCCGATAAAAAGAAAAAACCTTTCCTACCCAAGGTAAATATTTATAGGTTAGAAAAATGTAAACAAGATCTTTGGTTTAACAATATAATAAATTTATTAATGTACTGTACAGACTTGTTGAAATTTTTAAATTATCTGAATAGCATGAACCATTTACAAAAATACTTATTCTATTTTTTTCATCAACCTTTTATGAAAGCCATTAAAGAAAGTAAAAAGAAATACATTTTAACAGTTCTTGCAAATCTTACAGGAGCCCACAACTCCAAGACGGCCAGTAATTTTAAAATCAGAACGTGATAATTCAAATAAAGAGGCAACAAAAGAGAAAGAAAAAGAAAAACAACCCACCATAATTTTAAAAACTCGGGAACAAAGTACTCCCAAAGATGAAATACCTCAAAGCCCTAAAATTTCTAAAACATCAAACCTTGAAGCGGAAGGGCCTCATCCATCTAAAATAGTTCAGAATGAAAATAAAGAGAAAAAGACGATAGGTGTATATTTGAAAATATTGATTGATAAATATGAAAATCTGGAATTGTTTTAACTATTTCAATTGATAACATTCATAGAGTCTAAAACTTATTCTANCAAAGATGAAATACCTCAAAGCCCTAAAATTTCTAAAACATCAAACCTTGAAGCGGAAGGGCCTCATCCATCTAAAATAGTTCAGAATGAAAATAAAGAGAAAAAGACGATAGGTGTATATTTGAAAATATTGATTGATAAATATGAAAATCTGGAATTGTTTTAACTATTTCAATTGATAACATTCATAGAGTCTAAACTTATTCTACTATAAGTGGTTACATTAATCATGGATAGCTGAATTTCTGGTCCACAGGGAGTCATTGCTTACTACCAACTTTTTTGAAAATCCCATTTTTATATAATTACTTAAAAAGTTGAAAACCTTATATGTATGAAAGTTTGATATCATCATTGGTTACCTTTGCGAACCTTTTATTACTCACTAACACTAAGAAACCCTATCATAGCAACAGCAGTCTCCAAGAACTAGAAATCACGATGTTTTGAGAGAATTCCAAAATAAAATTAATGATTAATGTTTTTTTAGAACAAAAAGTTAGTCCTCCCTTAAAACCAATGCTGGAGCCAGTGAAACTATTGGACAAACATTTTGTATTTAATTCAGGAGCCTTGGAGTTCCTGCATGACTCAAGTACAAACTATTTAGTTGTTGGAATCATAGGTAAATGTTTTTTTTTTATTCTTGAAATAACAGTTCATCAAACAAATGGGATGAATTTTAATGCAAAGCCATATGTCAATAAGTTCTATGTTTATGCCACTGCTAGTCTCAAAATTTGAACTTAACTGATTTAGCTGAGGCTTGGTAATATGGCAGAAGTCACACATTTCAGTTGTTGAATTGCAAAGCTTACCATGCATTTTTACAATACCATAAAACTTAGTATCGGCTTAAAACCAGTTTAGTTTTCCAAAAGAAAGAAATAGTATTCATTTGTGAAAATACATAATCAGTTTACCTTATTACTTCTAGAACCACTATATCCCTGTTCAGATTAATTTTCTTGTCAATGGAAGCAATAGATTGTCAATAACCCTGGCATCGGAAAAGAATATTTAAGATACTTTCTGTACACACACATTTAAACATTAGTCTTTTGGTCATTAATTTACAATTTCTCATTACAGGAACTCAAGGTGTTGGTAAATCAACAATACTCAATCTGATAGCACAAAACAAATTTGACCAAAACCTATGTAGTGAAATTCTAAATTCCCATGAGGCACCAGAGGGTGTATATGAAACAAATGTAATGGCTAATATTGAAAATCAATCAGATAATCTTGATTTAATACAGCCACAAGAACCGAAAATCGATAAGAATACACTTTCAAAGTTTAAAATACAAGATATTGAACAAATTGAAAGAGGCGTTCACTGTACCAAAGGTATGGTTACAATTTCATATGACAAAGCTGATATAATTTAAAGTTCTTGGTAGCAGAGTCAAATCTTTAAATCGCAGAGTGCAGGCAGTTACGAAATACTATACTAACACACTTTTATAAATTAGAATGAACTACGTGGACGCTTTAGAATTTTTTTAATGAAATCACTTTTGTTATTTTGTTTTACTTCATGAAACTGACCGATATTTTTTCACTTCTTCTTATGGCACCTATTGTCACTGCTATCTGTGTATATATTTTCTTTTCTTTTGATAAGGAGTTTCTATATCTATCAACTCCAATAAAAGCTGCAGTTAAATATTTTTTATTAATGTGAATTGGCAAGTAAACTACCACTACCTGATTTTAACTATTTTGCTAGAACCCATATATCTATACTAATATTATAAAGAGGAAAGATTTGTTTGTTTGTTTGTTTCGAATAGGCTCCGAAACTACTGGACCGATTTGAAAAATTCTTTTTCCATTAGAAGCCGACATTGTTCCTGATGAACATAGGCTACTTTTTTTTCATTTTTTTTAATTTATTTTTTTGGTTTCATGTGTGTTTTAATGTTTCCGAAGCGAAGCGAGGGCGGGTCGCTAGTATATCATAAAGTGAATTCAAATAGAAGCGAGATTACCTAATTTGGAGGGAGTCTGCTATTTTAGAGCAAATGCAAAATCCGTACCCTAACTACAAAGGGATAGATAACTCCATTGACCATACACGGCCTGTAGAAGACAAATGCTACACAAAAGCAAAAATTTTTCAAGAAGTTCAAAATAATTTCCACTGTATAGCTGTCCTATGTCCTATGTTACTATCTTTTAATACCTATTATAGTGTGAAAATGACTGAAAGAAACGAATATGCCCACTTTGGAATTTAGTGCAGATTTTCATGTATTTGAATGATTTTAGGTATCGATATGTACATAACAAACGATCGTGTGATTCTTCTGGATTGTCAAGCTCTTTGGTCACCATCTTTAATAGAAGACAGCATGCCTCCTATAAAATCGAAAAGTTCTAATGAAATCACAGTAGAATGTCTTCAGATAGCTTCATTCCTAATGGCTATATGTCATGTGCTTATTGCAGTCCAGGATTGGTTTACAGATTATAATTTTATTAGGTAAGCTTTTTTTTATTTATTTAATACTCCAAAAACAAACTGTGTGTGTGAGGAGAATTGTTTATCAAATTTTCTTTCTAGATTCACCTAGAGATACTGTCGAGGTATCTTTATTAATAGGCCTGTGCTTATGTGTAGGGTGGTGTGATGATGAAGGAGATGATATCTAATGCCAACAATTTTCCCACAACTCAATCTGTATAATATGAATTAAATATTCGAGCGTTTTTAAGTACAACTTCCGTGATCCTTCCCAAAATTTTTTTATCACAATATCTTTATTGAACATAAAGCTTATAGAAGTGTTTACCGTATTGTTCGATAGATGGCGTTATTCGTTTTCTGAATCACGCAGATTTATAAATCTAGATAACATTACGGTCAAAGCCAGTCACTATGCTTAATGCACATGTCTAGTGTATTCGGATAGCTTGCGACGAGTAAATTAACACACAGACACTTAGTGAGCTAAGTTTCTCGCCGGATCTTCTCAGTGGGTCGCATTTCCGATCCGGTGGTAGATTCTGCAAAGCACGGCTCTTGCTAGGGTTCGTGTTAGAAACGTCGTCAGGTTTGAGCCCCGTGACCTCACCTACTAGCTCAGCGAATCTAGAATAACCCCTCGAGGTTACTAGAATAAGCAGGAGAAAAAATAAAAGGATATATCACCCATGAACGTAACGTACGAAATGAACGTACAAAGTGCACGTAACGAAATGCACTCGATATGTAATGAGTTCCCAACCACGGCCTTTCCTCAGTGTAAGAAAGCTAGGAACGTATGGTGACACTCCTCGTGTTACTGCAGTCCAAAAGTTCAGCGCGAACCAATCCCTAACAGGCCGGCAACCACATTGGCCTTCAATATCCATAAAAAGTGCCAATTACGGATTCTACATGAAGTAAACAATGGCTGGGCTGTGCCTTTGACATTGCTGACGTTCATGAGCGACTCGGACCACTAACGATCAGGTGGGCCGTACGCTTGTCTGCCTACAACCGAAATAAATAAACAACACTGGTATAGGCTGTGTGTTATCCGTCAACCAATCTATTTTTTATGCTTAGATTAGTGGACGAGTGTCAAAGCTCACTTGGTGTTAAGTAGGTACCGAAGCCCGTAGACATCAACAAGATAAATGTCGTCATCCACCTTCAGACATGAATTCTAAGTCTTAATCTTTACTCTGGAGGGTAGAAGCACCATCTCAGTATCATAAAGTGTCCGCTGAAAGGGAGCCATTTAAGGTAGCGCCATAGAAGAAGCAAATACCTATCGCAGTAGTAGTAAACTACCAACCACACTTCACTTTAATCCAGCACACTTCATTCTCTGTAAATCTGATATATTCAATCATTTCCAGCTCCTATATTTTTAAGAGATTTTCTGACCTGGTAACTAAGACCTTTAGGTCAATTCTTATTTTAATTTATATTCTTATTTTTATGAAAAATGATAATATGGAGTGAAATGAAATGAAATAAGATGAAATGATATGGGATGAAATATAATCTTAGTAAAATTGTGGTCATTTACTGAGACTTTTTCAGTGGGACTCTTGGAGGATTTCGAGAAGCTACGTTCAGCAGCGGCTTTGTTTCATTTTCCTACATTTGTACACTTTCACAGATACTAAACAGTTAATAAACCACCGTTATTACACATTTAAACCTGAAGAAACACTAAATAGGTAGACAAAATAAAACAAATCACACAACTTCGCTCCTCGCGTTCCTGTCAAAAATTCCCCACTTCCTAAACTTATATCTACTTACCTCTACCCTCCATAGTTTTATAGGTACGGTGGTGGTACCTACCCGTGCAATCTCGCAAGAAGCCTTAACACCAATCTACGAACTATTTCACAAAAATACGACAGGAGTATTAAATTTTTTCAGATACATTCAAACAGCGGAGATGTTAAAGCCTTCACTATCGGCTTCAAATACTATTTCGAACCAAGAAGGTTCAGAATCGACGGCCATTGGTGAGAACCAGCCCCACTTGCTGCTTCTACATAACAGATGTCAGCTAGAAGATTATACACCCGAATCCATTAAAATTATGCAAGATCTTTACAGGTGTGTTAGTTGCGTAAAGTTACAATGGATAATGCACAAGTTCCACAATACTTCACACCTTTCAATAATATCCGTGAAACGTGACTGACATCAAATATTTGAATTGAAACTCTACTGATCAGATAATAACGTCTGGTGTATTAGCATCGATCGATACGGCTATTCCGGGGTTCAAATTTTGTAGAGAGATTTAATTTTCCTACAACGTATCGTACTAAACAAAAAAAAAATTGCTTAGGTGGGTTGGTGAGCTCACGGCCCGCCTGGTGTTAAGTGGGTACCAGAGCCCATATACATCAACAACGTAAATGCCCCACCCACTTTGAAACATAAGTTCTCTGAGTTACAAATTTATAGGAAGATTACTATATCGTCACTATAAGCTTATAATTTGTACAGAAATAATAAAGTCCCCACCCTTGACTGTATTTAGAAGACAAACAATTTGCGTTATTTTCCCTAAATTATCACAAACTATTTGGAACAGGCATCGGGTTCATAAATTCAAGAAGGCTTCGTGTCGTCAGGTTGGCCGAGTGGTCTAAGGCGCCAGATTTAAGCTCTGGTTCCCGAGAGGGAGCGTGGGTTCGAACCCCACACCTGACAAATGACTTTGTATTTTTAATACTTAAAATCTATCTCAATTTTAATGAAATTTTTCTTTTTTTTAAATATATTTACAATTAATAATGTTTTTTTTTTTGTCAAATAAAGTTCATAAACACGTAAAGAGGTTACTTTTTTTTTCTAGAAAGGCGTTCCAAAAGTCGTCACTGCAGCTAAACTCTGGAATGTACATGTACAGCGATACGAATCGAAACGGATTGAATGTAGATAGCGTATGCAAGAGCTACAACGTGGAAACGTGCGGTTCACCCATAAATATGTTCCTACTGCCCGAAGTATACGAGGATTATGGTAAATGTAACTTATACTTGAGACCTTAGAACTTATATCTCAAGGTGGGTGGCGCATTTACGTCATATGTCTATGGGTTCCAGTAACTGCTTAACACCAGGTGGGCTGTGAGCTCGTCCACCCATCTAAGCAATAAAAAAAAAACGAAAAATGTCATCGATCAAATTATATTAGATAATAATAATACTCGGTCACTTTTCCCTGAATTTAGTTAATAAAACATTTATAAATATAATTTCTAATAAATCACAAAAAGAAAACCCAATACTGATTCAACAAAAATTAAATTACTTGCTTACTTGAAAAATTAAATTTTAAAGCTAACGTTTGAAAAAAAATTTAGCCCTGCTGCGAAAATACCGTAAATAAAAACAAGTGTATAATAATATATATCCTATAATATACAATTGTTAATACTCTTAAGCATTATTTATAAAAAAATGCTAATCTTGTATTCTCTTTTCTATTTTTCACAACAAAATATTAAATAAAACGATTGAATTCGAGAAAACCTTAAAAGATATCGTTTAAGTAACTATATTTTATCAATAATTGATTTTCCATATCCTGCAACATTGTTTCATGTTAGATAGATATAATACTAAGTAGGTAACAAGATTTATTATATTATTATTAACTAGCCTTTGCCCGCAACTCCGTCCGCGTGGAATAGTTACTTTGGCATAACGCTAAATTTTACCCCCCACTTCATTTACGTACAATGTGAAAATATTTTTGAATTATAGTATGTTAAGGAGCTATTTAAGCCCCTATTTTGAAACATTCTTTATTGGTGCTCCACTTGTATTGATCTTACCGTGACGTTATATAGCCTATATATAGCCTTTCTCAGTAATGGGCTATCTAACACTGAAATATTTTTTCAAATCGGACCAGTCGTTCCTGAGATTAGCGCGTTCAAACAAACAAACTCTTCAGCTTTATAATATTAGTATAGAACTATAGATTATTAATTATCATCGAATGAAACATTGTTTGGACGTACTTTGATAATCACGTCCCAGGTGCTTATCTATTCTACAGATAACGTAGACATTTATCGCGGGCATCCACCTTTCGAGCAGCTCGCAAAACGACTGCGCTGGATGGTGCTCGGAGTCAACAGGCATCAGATCACAAACGTTCCCAACTTATCGGAACGAGGATGGCTCCAGTACTGCAGCAAAGCTTGGGAAACAATAAGAAAGTGCACTTTCTTCATGGAATACGAGAGGTTCTTACCGTATTAATCGTTGAGCGTCATCGAAGGAATTAGTCTACTCAATATCAGCTCGGTGATAACACGCAGGTGTTCGAGACGAATGATAAACGGCGATTAGTAAGCGGCAAGATATTTATTCACGATTCGTATATAAACAATTGATGATTTTAGCTTCAATAAACAATTTTATGGACGATGCTACACGTATTTTTCTTTTCTTACATTATGTACCCCTAAAGCTTGAATTGGTCATTGAAAAACGCTATCTATGAGTGGTTTGCGACGTTGCTCGGGCGGTTTGTAGGCGTGCTGGTAAACGCTTGCAAGTCTCCAGTGCTCCGGGTAACCCGTTGCATTAGCATCCCTCCAGATACTAAACGGAGGCGCGAGCGTCGGTATGGTATACGATTTTTTTGTATACGGATGACGCATCTTCGGTATCTTGAATCCTTTTGAATCTATAGATGTGCTCACACTTTTAACAGAGTTAGGATTGCCTGCTTTGAATGCGAATTTGTAATCTTCCTTTTGTTTTATTTCCGAAGGTATCTTTGTTCCGTTGCAAGATAAACAATGCTTATGTTTTAAACTGCCACTAGAATTGTCGCAGTCTTTCGCTTTGGTTATATGTGAATCATTTGATGAACTGTGGTTTAGTTTACCTTGAGCTAATGGCGTCTTCTCGTACGGCTCCAAACTGTTCTTATTAGAATGGACTTCACTACCGTACTTTAAATCATCTTTCCATGCGTCTCTAATGGGTTGCAATTTATCTGGTCTGTCCTCACCCTTTCCTTTACGAGTCGAATCGCTAGGAGTCCCACAGCCATGAACTCCGTCACATTGTGATTTTTTTGCAGAATTACTGGAATTTCTTCTACTCAAAGATCCAGATCTTGAATTCTTATCAGCACTAGTATGCCGAGGACAATGCTGAACGTCACATGAATTCTTTCGTTTTTCTTTTGTGATGTCTCTTTCGAAGTATGGTACAGAATGGCGTCCGACATCTTCCACTATCCGATTTTGATTGAAAATTGGGTTCGAATGGCCTGTTTTTTCCTCGAATTCTTCCTTCGGGGTATGAACCATTGTGAACACTGCTGGAGCTTTAGACCCGTTCGAACCATCAATATGTTTGGGTGGTTTTGGCTCTTTTATGGGATCGTCTGCTCTAAAATCCCAACAAATCGCTAAATCCATGAGTGACATAGGTTTTTTGTACTGACCCCCTAAATCGGGAGCAGAAGTCGACGGTCGCTGTTTATTTTCGTCTTTTTCACTTTCACCCTTCTTAGGATCACATGTTTTTGGTCTGTGGACGCGCATTTTTGTGCAGCAGGTAGGACCTGATGCTCCATATCCTTTCCAGCCAATCGCATACGGCTTGACAATAATATCGGAGCCTCTGTGTTCCCCGATTTTTGTTAAATTTCTGTATCCTAATGTGTCAGGTAGTGGTTGGTGCTCCAAATTGCCGACATGCATCTTTTTAGCAAACTGAAAATTTTGAGTGACGTCTACTTGTGGTAATTTTGGAGTTTGATCTTTTCTCTCGTATTTCATTTCTTCCACGGCTTGCTCATTTTTCTTTGCGTTTTCAGCGACTTTTCTCCAGAATGTTTCAGTTTTTTCTTCTTGTTGACCGTGTAACTGATTAACTGCGTCTTTCACAAGCGAATCGTAACTTTCATGTCTCTTGTCTTCTTCCGTTAAATTACCTGGAATATAAGGACTTCGACCATCGGCGTCTATGGGCTCTTTCTGCTTATAAAGATCCAATGGATCGTCTTGTCTCGTACAGTTCTGATCAAAATTATCTTCTTGAATTTCTTTTTCTTGTTCTGTGTCTTTTTTTAGTACATCGGAATCCTTATGAGTACAGACATGAAATCATTTGGAACAACAATTTTAATTACATTTGCTAAATATTGCATCGTGTAATACTAAGGAAGTGCTGGTGCAATTTACTTTTTACTTTTGTTCACTTTACGAAGGCGACTATGAAATGGACATTGGCGAGGCTGAAATAACAATCAAAACTCATCAGTGAAATATTCTACATAGATTTTGTTATATTTTAGTAACATAACAGTATTTTTTATTGCTTAGATGGGTGGACGAGCTCACGGCCCACCTTGTGTTAAGTGGTTACCGGAGCACATAGACATCTACAACGTAAACGCCGCCACCCACCTTGAGACATGAGTTCTAAAGTCTTACTTTCAACAGTACAACGGTTGCCCCGCCCTTTAAACAGAAACGCATTTCTGCTTCACGGCAGAAATAGGCAGGGTGGTGCTATCTACCCTTGCGGTCTTCTACCACCAGTAATTACGCAAATTATAATTTTGCGGCTTTGATTTTTATTACACGATGTTATTCCTTCGTCTTATCCTTTAGGCCACGACGACTTCAAAATACATAATAGGTACTTCTTAGTATTGGATGATAATCTAATCAAGACTATCGAAAATGATTGCCTACGCTGTGCAGTTAGTTTCTTTTGATACTACGACCAACATAAATTGTTTATAAAATTTAAATTAACTACATAGTTCTGTTTTACGTATAAAAAGCTATGACTAAAAATAATTATTTATATACTTAATACTAATAAAAATTTATCAACTGAGATTACGTCTGCTGTAAAAAAAAATAAGTATTGCAAAAACAAAGGCCATTAAACACAACTACATAAAATATCTAAAGTGCTAAAAATGACAAATTCCGCAAAACTAACATACTTAAAAGTTTCAAGGCGTCAACATAATTCCTCTCTCTAAAACAGTTAAATCTACGAAACAAACAAAATTTCGCGCGCGCAAATTTCTTTGAAAGGTCGGCGTGCAGCCTTAAACACTCACTACAAATGTCTGTGTGTTTCCATTTTCTTTAACATCCTCCTTTCCTTTGGCGCGTTTCCCACCGCGCAAGCGCCCCGTTGCCGTCGCAGCAGCCTTCGGTCTTTGTACACGAGGATTTAACCAATCCGAGAAACGCCCATCCGGCGGCTCTTTCGCTAACTCCTCAGCTGTAAAGACGCAAATTTATTTATCATAAAATCAATGCAGGCTCAAAACAAGGGCAGAGTTGCGTGCAAAGTATTAATAGGTCATCGATTTATAACTTCCGATTTTGTGCAATCGAATGCCCGACCCAAACCGAATACAAAGACGGGAGATACTCAACTATTACGTGACACGATTTTATGAGAATCAAGAAGTGTTTTGCGAGTATGTTGACAAATAAAGGGCCGAGTTATATAGCTGCCACCAAGGACAGACAACTGTTATAATTTGTCAAAGTTCCGATTCGAAAGACAATCATAGTTCACAATAAGGTCACGTAACCTTCACATGCGTGCCGAACTGAAAAATGACTTATTATTGGGAATTTTGTTTTGTTGGTTGAGTTTATTAGTACTGCACCAAGTTTGCAGAAAATTTGAAAACGATATATTATTTTAACGTATAATTGGAGTAATTACAAGTAATGAATGCCGATAAATGCACTAGGCACTCTTACAGTCTAATCTAGATTTATGATACTTCTGTGGCGGGTAGCCATCATATAACACAAGATATTTGACAGATGCCTGAATCAGGCTTACGACATTTTCAAGATCAGCTTGGTGATATTGCGGGTACCGAGCAATATCACCCCAACCGCTCGGTGGAAGATCTTCCCTTTGTCGTATACCTACAAACTAGTGACCCTGACGTGATACATCGTGATGACTTAGAATAGCGGCAAAAAGGACGAAGCCAGCAAGGTTTGTCGCGTTGGCGTTAAAGTCCCGCCATTTTGATTTAATGAGCCCGCGTTGTGGTTCATATAATTAGAATGACAAATCAAATAAAATCAAATGAAATCAAATCAAACTTTATTAGCTAAAACACGGTTTACAAAGTTGTTGATAGTTATTTTATAGAAAAGCGTGTTTCTACCAGGTCTGCGTGCAAATATTATTCAAAATTATTTACATTAAATGCAGTCAGTAAATATATAAATTTATTAATTAATTAAAATATCAAACAATAAAACAAATTAATTGAATAAGAATTAGTTATTTATATCAAAAAAGAAAATAAAGAACAGAAAGAAGCGAATTTAAAATTAGCATAATGATTTATCATTTAAAAAATCGTTAACTGTATAATAACATCTTAAGATTAATAATTCTTTCAAGTTATTTTTAAATAAAAATAATTTGTCTTTTTTTATAGCATCAGGTATAACATCAGGCAATTCGACAATTCGCACTTTCAAATATCTTGTGTTGTATGATGGCTACCCGCCACACTTCTCATTTACGAATACTATTTAACTAACCCACTTTCCTGGTAATCTTCCTTGGCAAATCCCATGTACCCGTAAAATGCCCGAAGCATCTAGACGTGCCTCTAGGAGCACCGGGCAGAAAGCGGCCGTTGATGTCACAGATGGGTTTCGGGTTCGCCCGCATCTCTAAAGGTCGAGCGCGCGATGGTGCCCAACGTGGTACCTCCCAGTTCCCAAGCCGTTTTGGTGTCGACTCTTTGTTAAACTACGAATATAAACATTAAAATTTATTGTAGACTGTCAGAGATATTTTTAAATCTGGGATAGAATAATATCCTTTCCTACAGATCTCCCTCGTTACCTACTACTGTAATATTTGTTTTGTTTGTTTCTAAAAATATTTTAAAGTTTTCTTCTTTTCTTCTTTATTTTGTGTTCGTTGACCGGCAGGTAAATGTGCAATCTGTTTAAATACAATTGTAGAGGATGTAACTTTGTTATTGAATGGCTGTCAACATTCAGCCCTCGTGATGTAGTGAATACACTTTGAACAAAATGTTCATTTTTTTAAACTTATCATATTAAGTCCTCTCTAGTCCAATATTCTCAGTTTCAAATCTGGATCTGTCCATAAGATGTGCGAAATCTATGTACATACTAAGTTTCCTTAAAAGCTCATCGTTCCATAGAACTATATCAACCGCCAATTTCAATGGTTAAAATTGAACAACCACATATCTTGATTACTTTGTGAAGGCGGCGCGGCGGCGCACGCTTTTAGAAGTGACACGTGTTCAAAAGAGAATATTTTAAAATTATGTACAACAGCAACAAGACACGCAACTACTCAATGAATTATTTGAGATTTTCATATTCATTCATTAATAATTTACATTCGAGGTTTAATTTTAGTTTTTTAAATAGCTGATGATATGTTATAATTATAAATATTATAGTTTTTTTATGACGAAGATCGGATTTAAGGGAAAGCCTAACGGTTAGTAGGTATACACGAGAGAGGCTTACCGTAATAAATAAATAAAAATCAGTTGAAGATTATTTGCTTGAGAAAAAAACGACACACGAAATCGTTTTGTAACATAAAGTACCTATGAAAACCCCTTATCATAAAAAAATGTAATATTCTAAACACTTATTTAATATCTAATTTCCGTTATTATCTAATATAGGAATAATCACGATTTATACCTGTATCATTTTACATATTGTTAAATGGCCCTAGTACCTAAACAAGTTCGATTACCAATCGGTAATTTGACACGTGACCGTAGCCCAGAAAAACTATAACGCTTTTATACGTTTGTTATTCGTATCGGTTCGGCATGAATTATCAAAAACTAATGTCGTACACTCACTTTGTATCTGCATAAATATAATTATGGAGGTCTGTAGTGCGAGCTTCACACAAAAAAAAGTTACATTTAATAATGTTTTATTTACTAAAAACTCGCTCCTTATCTGAAAAAATATATCATGATATCTTCATTTAACATAAAATATATTCATTTGATATACAATTATTCCAGTTTATATCCTGGTTTATCAATACTCGATAAACAGCGTTGTAAGTTTTCTGAATCGCGCTGTAATTATGTTACACGGTTTAATATAAAAATGAATTTCCCTATGAAGACAAAGTCGCACACTCAGCTACTATGTATAAAATATTTTAGTGAAATTTTAGAGATGTTAAACAACACTCATGTAGATTAGTTCTGTATATACTGTAGGTTACTCGCGAAAACCTCAGTTTCGCGAGTCGTAACGCTTTTTATTGACCTTATAGGCAAACGAGTTTACAGTTCATCATTCTGATGGTGATTGGTTACCGTCGCTCATATACTTCAACAATACCAGGGATAAACAAGCCGCCGTTCCTTTGCGTATATAATAAAGGCCGTTATACTATTTTCTAACTTAATAAAATAACAAATTAAATACATACAAGCATGCTTTACATAAAACAATATATAAGTTTTAACTTTCGAAAATATAACAGTAGTTACACTATTATGGCCACAATTAATTGTATACATACTTGCATGATAGATATGATAGATTAATAAGTATTTTACGATTATCATATCTCTCAAATCGAACCGAATTTACTAACATGTTGACGATCAAATCATTCGATGTCTAAAATTTTCTCAAGTGTCTCAAATTTAATTTCTGGTACAATTTGTTACAAAAAACTCATGACAATAGTCCTACCCATTGATCAGGTGTCACTCCAGCCCCTATTGAGTTGGGCGTTATAATCATCCCTCGTTTTAACAAAGGGTTGCAAATTGTTATTTACCCCATACATCACGCGTCCATTTGACTAAATTATAAATACCCGCAATAATTTAGAATCATCTTGTCATTGCATTGTAAAAGTTCCAAAGCAGTTTTGATATCAGCGTTAAATGAGACAGGATGAAAAAAACCTATTAAAAATTTTAATTTCTCAACCTATTTATTAATTCACTTATTAGTAGTAGTAATGATAATAACTGGGAACAAAACGCGCATGGTCATCCAGTCCCAATTTAGGATCCCCTATGCTATAGGTACCAAAGACTGATAAACATACTTAGGTATATTATGTTTAACTATATTCATTTTTTTTCTACCTGTGCTGATAGCCTTGAGAGGCTATTTCAGCTTCGCCTTGACGTGTAGGTGAGCTCACGGGGCTCAAGTGGTGGTGTGCTTTTAGGTTTCTCAAGCACCGGCCATCGTTCTCGTCGAACCCGTCGCTTGCGACGAAGGGATCGACGAGTAAATTAACTCTCAGACACAGCCCACTGAGTTTCTCGCCGGATCTTCTCAGTGGGTCGCGTTTCCGATCCGGTGGTAGATTCTGCGAAGCACGGCTCTTGCTAGGGTTCGTGTTAGCAACGTCGTCAGGGTTGAGCCCCGTGAGCTCACCTACTAGTTAAGGTTACGCTGAAATAGCCTCTCAAGGCTCTCAGCTAGGTAGGAAAAAAAAAAGAAAAAAAAAGGCAATCATGGCAATCTTGGCAATCTTTAAATACAGAAATAAATGGCTTGACCGCTTCTCTTATTTATGAGTCGATGATAATTACTGCAAACAGTATCATCTTGTTCAAACGTAGGTATACTTGACTCCACAAATATAGAACGAAAAACCATTAGTAATACATTAATGTATCCGTTACTATATTCGAAAGACAACTGCAATTAAGAAGTCATAAATCATTTCGTTTGCAAAGTTTACCTTCAAACATTACAAACTAATCGACGATCACATTATTTTATTGGCTTAATCTATATATTAATACGTGAAGCAAAAACTTTGTATGCCTTTTTACGAAAATTGCGCGGACGGAGGAGTATGAAATTTTCCACACTTATAGAGAATATAGAAAAGAAGTGCACAATGCTAATATTTTTTTAAACTAATGCATAAAAGATACATTAAATCAATAAAGAAAACATTACACACACTACATACCATGTATTTGATGCACACACGGATGCATACTATTTATTGATGATTTATTGTCAAATTTTTGTTCTTGACGTCTGTGGTCAAATTAAGAATAGATTAAACATTGTTTGTCTTTATTAATATTTTTTTATAGTGTAGAAGTATAAAATACAATCATAATAGTGTACAAACTTACAATTCCAATTAATTATAGTCGAATTTCGACTACTGCGGGACTTCTAGTTTCTATTATTACATAAAGTTTCGTTATTATATATTATTAATTACATGTTCACAAAACTGCGAAGCAATTTTTCACAACTGAATAAAAACGACAAAAGAGAAAAAACTAGATTTTGCACTATAAAGCACAGCTTCAGCCTCACGTAGATATGGTGCTTACGACAAATATATATTTCGCTATATTTAGTAATCGTTAGGTTTAAAGTAAATCAGTGCACTGTGTATACACTGCATATTTCACCCACCACAAGAGCAAAATCCTCCCACTTTTATCATTCCCTTAGTAACTGTGCTCTCCTCCGGTGTAACCCTAAAAGTTACTTTTATTGGATTCAATCAAGATTAAGCTCTGGAACGAACTTACCTAGAATTTTATCGTTCGAAAAAACTTCTAAGTTTTTTCGAACAAAGTCTACAAAGAGTATTTATTTAGTGGTGGGTAGCATTACCAAAATACAAACACAACGTTAACCACGTACAATAAAATCGATAACATGAACTTTATAATATAACAATATTTTTATCAAAATTATGGTTTGATTAGTAATCTAACTGAAAACTGATGTTTCCCAATATTTGATCGTACGACAGTAAAACGATATACTATATAGAAACCACGAAGTAGATTAAATAAATTACTCTAATTGAGTCCACTATTAATATTCGTGCTTATGTATTGCAATTTATTTAAAACATAATAAATTTTGATACAAAATCGGCCTATATCTAGTTTCATCCATAGATAACAGATGACTTTGTAAACATCATTTTAGCGTGTATTTTTTTGCCTACGAGGTATTGTGTAAAGGTAAATTCGAACCTCATTATCTCCATACTAACTATAGTAAGCTTAGGCCACTTTTGCGATGACGGCCTCAATTATTCAATGCGTTACCTTTGTTTCATTGTTGTCGCTACATACTACAGCTACAGTCGCTACATACTAACAATAAGGCTATGCGTCATGATAATCGCCTTATCGTTGCCGCCGCTGACTACTCTCCGAATCCTGATCACGCAGGAGCCAGTCACCGTCGACGCCCTAGACACGTCCTTACGGATCCATCAGATCCAATAACCTTTGCATTAGACGCCTTCAGCTCTAACACTAGGAGCAGGCTTAGGGACCCCGGTAACCGTACTCGTCGAGCTCTACAAAGAGTTCGCCGTGCAACCTAACCCATGAATCAGCTCGCTGAGTTTCTCGCCGGATCTTCTCAGCGGGTCGCGATTCCGATCCGGTAATAGATTCATTCGCGAAGCAGCTGCTCTTGAGCTGTTAGGTCTCCTTCGGAGGCGCTCGGGTAGCTGTTAGCAAATCCCACCCCTCCTGGCTGAGCCTTTGCTCGCCCACCTGTCCTGGTGAAACTGGAAAGGCCTCCGGGCCACCAGTAATCCTTCAAACATAAAAAAAAAAACATACTAACACAACTAATTCGTAACCGGCAACAAATCGAATACGTAATGACGTCAAAGACCTTTAGCAATTACAGCCGCGCCTAAACATCGTTAGCAACACAAATGAATTTGCTCCGTCCCTGAACTCGATCGACCCCTTAAATAGAACGTCAATGAATTAAAAAAAAATCAAGCATTTGTCACTTGGTAAACCGTTTCAATGTCGATTTACGTAATAATACATCTTCACAAATGCTAAATATAGACAACAATAACGCTTTTTATAACATCCATTTTCGCTCATATGTAATAAGCTTTCAATGTAACACCTATTCATTTCTTAAAGCTATCGTGCGTCACGGCTCCCAAATATAAAAAAAATACCCGAGTTGTCTATACCAAAGAGTACCCCTAATGAATTAAATGAATTACATATATTTTTTTTATTGCCCTTTTAGGCAGACGAACATACGGCCCACCTGATGGTGAGTGGTTACCGTCGCCCATGGACTTCAGCAATGCCAGGGGCAGAGTCAAGCGGCTGTTTAAGTTTCCGATTAAACACGATATCAACTTCTTGAAGATTCGTAAAATAAACACACAAACGGCCGTCTGGTGTAGTGGTAAGTGACATGGTCACGGGTTCGAATCCCGCCAAGGGAAGATATTTGTATGATAAATATAAATGTCTTTCCAGGGTTATGGGTGTATATTAATTATATGTATGTGTATAATAAAAATATTATATTTATTTCCGTTATCTGGTACTTGTAATACAAGTTCTTTACGAACTTAGCACGGGACCAGTTAACGTGGCGTGATTGTTAGTAAATGTTTATATTTATATTTACAAAGGACAGTACTTTTTTTTACGATTCATCTATTTTCTTTTGAGTCAACAATATTGGATTCATTTTTGCAATAAATACGTTTGTATTTTGTTTTGGTACACCTATCTCTAGTATTTTTATTGAAGCAATTGTGCGTGGAGTTAGGCAGACACCACATCAATGTCGCTGCCCGCCTTCCCTAATTAAATAATTTCCCTAAAGCTTAAACTCGAACGCACGACAGTTTTGCTGCAAAAGGCAAAAATACGCAGCATAACGTTTATGAACGTTGAGAACATTCATAAAAGTAAACACTTTTACATGGCTTTTGCAAAATTTCTATTCTTCAGAACCTTTGCAAAAATCCTCATTACAATCACTACTAGAATAATAGTATATAAAATTGGCTTAATCATAACCAACTTTTACTTCCTTACTAAGCTTTCTTCATTATAACCTAGTATCTACAATTTGGATGATGGTCACTGCTGACCCACACTATGGGTTAATTCTTTAGATGGACTTTATAAGATATACAAGACTTAAAATAAATGGTAAGTTTAATAGTTTATCAAAGTTGTAATTGCAAAAGATAAGTACCTAATGCGAACAGATGCATAATCTCTAGTACAATTTTTCGGCATAATCCAGTACTTTATTTAACGTTAAAATCTAAACAACAATAGTAAAAAAACAATTTATCGTAAATATACGATAACATTTAACAAAACACCAAGCTAGGAGTGTCAAACACGGATTAACATTACACATGAACCATGAAAAATAGCCATTCCTTCCTAGTAAAAAACACCCTTCGGAATGACCCAAACTCAATGGCGTCAAGCACGAACTAAAGTAAAACACATCTGCTTCGATATAAGATTGATAATAGCGTAAAAGCTTGACTACTACGATTGTTTGCGATGTAATTGGATGTATCTAAGTTGGATTAAAGGAATTACAATTTGCGCGCAAATAAAAAACTGTTTTATGGGCATATTCAGAAGGGGCTACTGATGGTGCAGGTGCACTGGAGGAAATTTGTAGTAAAACTGTGGACTTAATTCAAATATATTATAGAACAGTAAATGATTATAATAATAAAATAATTTTAAGAATAAATCATGAAGTGCATCCGTAGTGGTAAGTAAAAATAGAATAAATCTCTAATATACTGTGACATAAAAAGAATAATAACGATGGGGGTGTATGCGCATATTTTTTCTAAATGAATGAATAAAATAAAATAAATTCTAACATTTCGAGAAACTAATTCTAGTGTTTCAGATTTAGATTTCTATTGATTTAGGTATTTGAAGACGATAAAAAATCAACTATCGTTCAACATTCTTTAAATAATATCCTTTTCTTGCCTAGCTGCCATTAAAATTTTCAACTATGTTTAAGGAACTACACAATTTGTGTTAAAAAAGTTTTTTTCATTTATGCTTAGCGTTTTTATTTTTTTTCAGTTAACATACAGCTTAGTTTGTTACTTAAAACATTTTTTTCCAATGAGTATTCTCTTTCCTTACCTTAAGATACATTAGAAGAAAGACTACCACTAAACACTTCATTTAAACGAAAATACCAATATTGAACTCTAAAAATAGTAAGTTTTGTTATGAAATTGATACATACCTGTCCGCTGTCGAAATTGAAAGCCATTTCGCCATCAAACACCGAGTCAATTATCAACGAAATACGAAATTTATGAGAACGAAACACATATAATTGAGAATGAATCCAAACTAACAGTATTGTTTGCAATACACGAGTATGTACTTCAGAAATTCATTTGTCAAAACGATGTCACAACAGTATTGGTTATTATATTATATTTTAACAAAAAAGGCCGCATTACAGGAAAACTGAAAAGTTATAGAGGAAAACTCTATTGGCCCAACTAAATAGTTGCTATAGTTACGGTTTGATTCCCCTACATCCTGACAGGATCTAAGGGCACATGAAATGAGTGTAAGTCACAAATCAAAACAAATTTTCGTAACTTGGAATGAATTTCTTAAAAATCGTGTTTTATTCGATTTTTAAGCAGTCGCCCTTCTTTGGATGTAACTTTTTTTTTTTTATTTAATAATTCCAACATAATACATCTGGGGAATGTGCAACAGCAACCTAATTTGATACCTAACGCGATCTTACTTAAGTATGGTATTCAAGTATACGCTAAATCTATAAAAGTCGATGTGCGTATGTGTGTTCTCGATGGACTCCAAAACGGCTAGACCGATTTCAAGGAAACTTTCAGAAAATCTTCAGATTGACCCAGTGGGTGATCCTGTGTAGCTTGGTAGTAATAGGATCAAAGTGAAATCAAAAATTGGCCAGCAAAGCGAGCCGAGTTTGACTAGTAGGATATCAAAATTTATAAACAATCTGTGAAAACAAAATTGCTTTGAGGCCTAGAATAGTGCCATCGAGAGTGTGGTAAAAGGTAACTAAGGAATTTATAAAAAAATGAACTGCAGTGTTCTTCAAGTCTCGTACTTTCTCTAATAGGGTGTATTGTATCCCGGCATCGGTAGATACAACCATTCTGTTCCGTAGTTACATATGCGTCCGGTTTAAAGTCTGGGACATCTGTTATACAATGTAATTGAGAATAAGATATCAAGTGTAAAGGTGGGTAGTATTCACGTTATGATGCCATTTTACTTGTTCAGGCATCTACGCAAAAGATATATGTATATATGAAGGCTCTTTCTGATTTTTCCCTTTATCTGTTAACTGGTAGCCCAATGGGGATATTCCATCTACGCGCGGACGGCTGCTATGCTCACGGGCTCAACGAACAACATAAGCACCGAGAGTGGATCCGGGGGATCCGACAAGACATGTATCGGGCAACGGCGGCTTGCGATACTCCATCGCCTGAGACGGATATGTAAATAGCGCCGGCAAAGATAACAGTACTAACTTTCAAAATAGCGTTCTGACGCTTCCTTTAGATACTTAGATGTCTGTATATCTATCTGTTATCTTAGGTAAATCTTTCTGGTATGCTGGAATGAAGATATCCCGAAATATGGACATTAGGAAACCCGAGAACTCGTTATTTGTGTGTCAGACACTGTATCTGACCTCTGTCAGTCTTCTGTTTGTTACAGTTCTTAGAAGTCTCATTAAATTTTAACCCAATAGCCTTTGACTGACAGAAAAAAATCTTCTGAAAACAAAGTTTCAAAAACAATTGGGGTCTGCGTTAAAATTGAACCTAGAGCAAAATTGAAATCACAACTGAACTATAACAACTAGGCAAACTAGTTACTAAACGTAGTACTTGAAAATGACGAACATTGGTAAATAGACGAAACAGGGCTTACAATTGCTGAAATATACACAAATATTGAAACAGAAACAATATTATAGCTTCATTTATATCGCGTGTTCTTTTGCGATGTCGCTGTAAAGAAAATTAGCGTTTGCCGTGACCTTAGTGAATGTTGTCCGTTATATTTGTTACGTATAACTGTTTATTACGGTATTAATACAGAATAGCGAGGATGTCTCCGAGCGGTACATGATTCTTTGCATAAATTATACCATTTTGTGATCGAGTAAATCAATTTAGAAACGTATCGTCTAGCGATTGCGTTATGTAAATGAGGTATTTTAAAACCGATATCGAGATACTGTAATTTATTACATGCATCGGTTTTATTTTGTAAACTGTCAGATATTTACAAACTATGTACTTAGTAGAATTTTTCATTTTGGATTTTCATATCGTATAGTTTAAAATTGCCAAGCCAATTGATATTGCCAAGCATATCAACTTCAACACTCGTGAATACAGCTTTAACAATGTACAAACTTAAGCAATATTGAGAACATAGCGGCAACCATCCAAACCCTGCGATCTGTAATAAAATATGTTATAAATACAACAGAGTCTCAGAGGAGAAACACCTAGATTTTCACTTATCATATACAAAACCGTGTTGAAATTTGAAACATCGGACATTATAAAATTGATAAAATTAAATAAAATTGAATCTATTCCGTTAAGCAATTTTAACTTACTATCACGAAACTTTATAAAGTTCTGCACGAAAAGCTAAAGCCGAAGGTCCATTTCGCAATTTAAATAGTAGCAAAGCATCTAAAGCTGTCTCACTAGACTACTCGACTAACAATAAAGAAACTTTATTTTATCTAACACCTGAAGAAAAACTTCCGTAGTCATATTGCTAGAGTTTTATTCGAAACTCAAGTTCAGGAAAAAAGTTTCTCAAATTATCGTGTTCAAAACAGAATGACAATTTTTAGACCGCGTTCAATTCCTTTTATTTTATTTTATATTGAGTCGTTTTAAATAAAAATAAATTGTAAATGCTCAAGCGTCCAAGTTCGGATTTTGGTAAAACATACGGATGTTGAAAAAAATCGACGGAAGACTTCAAATATTTTAAGGATGGTACTATGATAAAAACCTTCTCTAAAATTCTCATAAGTATACAAACTTACTAACTATATTCTTTTAAAGAGCTTATCAATCACACAAATCACACATTCAAAATTTTTCATAGAAAAAAAAAATATATTCATAGAAAACCTTGGCTAGACAACTCAGACTACGACGAAAAAGAAATCAGCGTAATCGATGGAACCATTATACATGTAGCAATTTGTTTCTGGTATATTTTATAGTAATCAGTACACACGTGTATGAAAAGAGAGATAACATATTAATGTTTATATCATTTTTTTGCAAGTCATCGTAAAAAAATTATCCAGTATCCATAAGCTGGATTTATTTTATAAACTTTGATGGCTAAACGATCTCCCGGTCCACGTGATGTGAAGCAGTGCGGCCCACGCCATACGGTAGAATAGATATATAACAGCTATTGTACAATTGTGGATTCAACTCGAACCAACTCATAATTTTTTCGTAGCTGAATTAGGCGTGAATGCTGCTGAAGATGAATGAAGGGGGATTGAATATTAAAGTGTTATTTAGGATAATAGACTTAATAGACCTTGCCTTCTTGGGTAGAAGTAGTAGCAAAAGCGGCAACTCACACACACTTAACTCTGATAAGATTTTAATTTGGTGCTGGAGCTTGAACCCTACCAAAATTGAGACATAAGTTCGCATTGGCAATAGCGGGTATTTTATTCCTTCAAAGAGGAAGGCATGATTCCTTCGTGACAGAAATAGTTAGGCCGTGTTAGAGCAGTTTGCAGCATTATCTTTGTATTAATTTATAATAACATAGACAAAACATTTATTTATAGTTATATACAATTTTTTCGTTTGTTTATCAACCGAATCTCTCTTATTATGTTCATTAGCTATGTAGTATTTAGTAGTGTTCTCTATATACATCTTTTTCGAACATCTATAGCAAAACAAAAGAGAAAAACGTAATACATACATCGACATCTTAAGATGTCAGTGATGAATGATTAGCATTGATAATTTGGCAAACAGACTAGCCTTTGTGTTTACTAAGTACTACAAAAATAATAATGACGAGAATTTTTAAATGACAAAAATACATACACCAGTTATAACCAGTTGAACCGTAAGCTTGCTGCCAAAGCTTGAGATAGATAAATAAATCATATTTCTTAAAGTAATGATTATTTAAAATTGATGATCCACCCAAAAAGCTGCTATAAAACAAAAGTAACATTACGATTCGGGCTATCCCGGCCGGGCGTCAATTACCCGGGCACACCTGCGTCCCGGATCGATAGGCGGAGTCGGTCCGGATTGGCACATCCTGAACAGAGGCGGAGAGACGTGGACCAGATGATGCAGTATAAGACTGCATTCACCATTGAAAAACCTTTAACATAATTTTTGGATTAAAAAATCTGTGTGCACGTTGTTTATCCAACAGTGGAATCAGTGGACTTAGCAACCGTCTGATCTGAAATTCTATTCAATTATCAATAATTGTGATTGGTTTATTAAAAAAAATTCAAGACTAATTTTATTTATTTGTCCTGTATCGGTATTATCAAAACTCATCCAAAATAATAAAAATATAACGATTATACTCGTAATAAGTATATTTTTTCCTTGTACAACTTTAGCGAATAAAAACATGAATCATAAACAATTAAGTTTAGTTTTTCTATCATAACAATTTAAGCGTAAATTTTTTAGCCTACTTTAGGTATTCTGACTATTTGAAAATAGTCGGAATGCGTGGCTTCTGAACTCGCTTGAAAATATATTATTTCACGACATCTAATCACTAATGAAATAAGATTTTCTTCAGTTTTTGTCATAAAAAAACTAGAATATTTAATCGCGTGTTTATTATTTTAATTTTATTATTGACGACGTTTTAAACGTTGTATAGTTTAGATTATGTCGTTATTTGTCGACATTTTAATTTCGTGCTAACTACCGTAAACTAACAGAAATTATAAAAAAATTATTGAAATCATCATAGATTAGATCATCATAGATTAAACCTTTAAAGTAGTTTAAATTACACTCATGATATTTTCGTTTTCATCTTGAAAAAAAAAACTATGGTGTTTATTTTTTTGTCTCTGTTAAATTAAATCTCAATTTTTCTATCAAATTACATATTAGTTTTTTTTTAATTAGATAGATTAGGTATTATCTTCCCTAGTAGATATTAGTAGTTTGGAGCCTATAAACGTGAATATAGCCATCCATCTTGAGACAATGAGTCGAAATTTCTATCACATAGATTGTTTGAATGGAACTCAGTTTTTTATTTTTTTATTTAATGTTTCTTCAGCAATAAAATGATCAATTTGAATACAATAATGATTATTATGGTGTATCATTAAATTCTGAACAAGCGTCCGTGTGGAACCACCTTCAGTATGATTGATACCGATGGATAAATACATTAAATTTACCATCTACTCTTACTTACTCTTACCATAGAGGTCTATAAAATAACTGTAACTACAGACTCTACACTATTATTCATAAAAATGTAAGAGATAAAACTGTAACACGATGAGAAAATTTTATGTAGGTGTAATATAAAAATATGTACACAAATAATGAAACAAAAGTCTGTCAAAAATCACAATTGATAAATATTTATTTTGGATTGTCTATTCATTTCATAGAATCAAAACATATTATTAGGATACGCCCTCTGGGTGAGAGGGCTGGTCCATCCCCTTTGAGAGGACATATAAATGAGGGATGCTGTCCTGCTCGTCAGTCGGGTGTAGCTAGTAGATCTCGAAACAATTCCTAAATAAGTCTATATAACTAATCTTTAAAAAAATAGTATACAATATCGGTGATCCAATAGTTGAGAATGTGGTGAATTTTTAATTCAAGGAAGTTTTAAATAAAGGTAACATAGATATCTTAATCATTTCTTTAACAGGTATTATTTAGTAAGTCAATCAAGTTTTGACTATGAATTAAATGACTATGAATTTTAAGAGTCAATTCTTACCATTTTTTGAGCCTTGAAATTTTATCGTAATGTGTTTTACATGCCGCCATCAGCTTTTAGGTTCATTCAAACAAATATATGTTTTTTTTTGGAATATTCAATTTTTTTATACAAGTGCGTCGTTATGATAATCGCCTAATTGTTGCTGCCGCTGACTACTCCACGAATTCTGATCATGCAGGAGCCAGTTACCGCGTCCTTACAGATCCATCAGATCCAATAACCTTTGCATTAGACACCTTTAGCTGTAACACTAGGAGTAGGGACACCGGTAAACTCGTCGAACTCCTTGAAGAGTTCGACATGTAACCTAACCTAAACATCAGCACGCTGAGTTTCTCCGGAGCTTCTCAGCGGGTCGCGATTCCGATCCGGTAGTAGATTCATCCGAGAAGCAGCTATATATATAATTAGTAAGGACATGATCCCATTGCTATAGAAATTTTGGGGCTTCTGACCAAAATACCGCGACAATTTGTTTTGGCAGTCCTCTCGTAATGTTAACCTGACACTGCCTAAAGAATTCTGAAGAGACCGAAACAGGTGGAAATCCGAAGGTGCAAGGTCAGGACTATACGGCGGATGCATTAACACCTCCCAGCCAAGCTCTCTAATTTTTTGCTGAGTGGCTAAAGTTGTGTGAAGTCTAGGCTTATCGTGATGAAAAACCACACCCCTTCTATTGATTAGTTCCGGCCGCTTTGTCTCAACTTCTTGCTTTAATCTCATCAGTTATTCGCGGTAGAGCTCAGAATCAATGGTCCTGCCTGGTGGTAACAGCTCATAATGAATAATGCCCTTCTTCCAATCCCACCACACACACACAGCATCACCTTGTTGCGAGTTAACCCGGGTTTCGCCACAGTTTGTGAAGCCTGACCGGCCTTTGACCACGACCTTTTTCGCACGTTCTTGTCGTACGTGATCCACTTTTCATCACCACCAGCTTCTTCAAAAATGGTTCGGTTTCATTCATCATCATTCATTTCATCTTAATAAAGAATCACAAATAAGTACACGGTTCATTAGGTTTCTTTCACTCAGCTCGTGAGGTACGGTGAAGTGAGGTAAAAATATCGAGCTTTTTTGTGTACCCAGTTTTTTTCAAATGCCCCAAAACTGTTTTGTAATCAATTCCCAGATCTTCAGCTACGTCTAGCTAACTACTGACATGCCGATCTTGCTCTACTTTTTCAAAAATGGCATCCATTTTATCCTTAAAAGGGCGACCAGAGCGACGTACATCTTTGACATCAAAATTTCCGGATTGAAAACGCTTAAACCAAATTTGTGCTACTCTCACATGCATTGCACTAGGGTATGCATAAACATCGCGAATTTTTTTCGCGGCTTGCGTTGCATTTTTTTTTTGTAGTAAAATTTTAAAATGTATCGAATTTGTTCATTAGATTCACTCATCTTGACAGTACGAAAAATAAATAAAAATCACACATTTTCCTAATTTTAATTTGGAATTATCTTCTTTAAAATTTAAACTTTTAATGATACCAAAACCAGCCAGATACAAATAGTATAAGCCAAAGAGATTTTATTACAAGTTCATACATGCTATAACGCGAAAAGACTTTTCCCCCAACCTATTATATATATTTTATGAAAAACTTCTACGTTGATGGAATAACAATAATAATTAGTAATAAATAATTACTTGTGGCAGGATGTAAACCCACACGAGTATCTGCCGCGAAACCATTATACTCAATTATAATACAATTGAGACTTAGACGAAATGTCTTTAATTCTGGAACTGGAAAGGACTTCGGGCCTCCAGTATTCGTTCTAGCCTCTTAACGCCAGGTGGGCCGTGCGCTCATTCATTCATTTAAACAATAAATTTTTTTTATTACTTTCAAGTCAAATATTATAATTAAAAACATGTAAATTATACGTTAAGGATGAATTTAACGTTTTGAGATACATTCAAACTAAAGCATAGTTAAGTAAAAAAAGTAAGCTTTTTAAATTAATATAATTATTTCTAAATCTTCATATCACCTAGTACAATTTACTCTCAATAATAAGTAGGATTGTTCAACAATAAAAAAAAATCGCACTTAAACGACAATATTTTTTTTATTGCTTAGATAGGTGGACGAGCTCACAGCACACCTGGTGTTAAGTGGTTACTGGAGGACATCCACAACGTAAATGGGACACCCACCTTGAGATATAAGTTCTAAGGTCTCAAGTATAGTAACAACAGCTGCCTCACCCTTCAAACAGAAACGCATTACCGCTTCACGGCAGAAATAGGCAGAAAGGCAGGGTGGTGGTACCCACCCGCGCGGACTCACAAGAGGTCCTACCACCAGTAATTACGCAAATTATAATTTTGCGGGTTTCATTTTTATTACACGATGTTATTCCTTCACCGTGGAAGTCAATCGTGAACAATTGTTTAGTAGGTACGTATTTCATTAGAAAAATTGGTACCCGCCTGAAATTCGAACACCGGTGAATCACTCAACTCGAATGCACCGGACGTCTTATCCGTTAGGCCACGACGACTTCAATTTCGACGAACGACGAATTCAAATTATATTTGACTGAAAATTTTATTGTAATTGAAATAATCATGGTTTTTATCCTGGTGTATCCTAGTCCTTGATAGGGATATAACTTTTCAAGTTAATCGAATCTATATACATAATTAAGTTGGTCAAACATTCATTGAATGATTTCCTTAAATAGAATATGTATTGTCAAACAAAAGCGTGTCAAAAATACCTTGCAATGTGTTCAATTTTTTCGCAACCAGAGGTCTTCCACCAAACTATCGAATCGATTCGATACGGTTACCGAACATGATTAGATTAGCTGAAGGGTTGTGACCCGAGGGTCGATATAAAAAGAATAAATACGGATTTATTATCCCCTAAAGAGCCCGCTTAGTGCTAGGTGCGAACGGGTGTTGGATTATTTATCGAGTACTCTCTACCCTTGCGGCCAGTAAATTTGATTTGATCGGGAAATCAAAACACACGTCTTTGGTGTTAAGCCCAAGGGAACTCTGAGGAAATATCAAAATATTTTTCTTGCACTTTTATAAAATTGATGTCTTTTGTTATTTAGACCAAGACTCTTTCCAGGCAGATCTGCCTGACGCATTTTGGTAACGAATACCATTAGATATTTACATAAAACGTTAACACATAAATAAAATTGAAATATGCAGACGGGTTTTCGACGGGCTTATCTATCACTATTTTCTCAATACATTTTCCTAAATTGTCAATGCCCATCACGAGTATTTATTTATTTATGTACCATACCCGATCCTGTAGACCGAATGGTAAACAGTCGACGTCGCTCAAAACACGTCATTACGGATCCTCCCGAAGGGCTCAACGAGCGAATTAACCCATAGATACAGCCCACTGAGTTTCACGCCGGATCTTCTCAGTGGGTCGCGTTTCCGATCCGGTGGTAGATTCTGCGAAGCACTGCTCTTGCTAGGGACAGTGTTAGCATCCCTCTGGTTTGAGCCCTACCTACTAGTTAAGGTTACGCTGAAATAGCCTCTCATGGCTATCAGCTTCGATAGGGGAAAAAAAGTATTTAGTTACCTTGTAATGAATAATGTTAATGTCTGGGACGCTAGAATCAGAATGAAAAGCTGGTTAGAAACAGCGAGTACCATAGAAGATGGGTCCATGTCTTGCATGCTAGCGGAGCCAAGAGAAGCTTTGCTACCAATTACGGGAAGAGAAAACTTAGCACCCAGGAAAAGGTGAGTTTTGATCTGTTTTATATTGGCTGGAATATGTATATTATGGTACTAGATTAGTCAAAAATTATGCACGACCGCGAATCCTAGATAAATTACAGTAATGAGCCAACCTTGACTAAGTAAGTCGCCCATTCTTATCTTACGACATCTCGCGATCTCGCAACAACACAGAAACACGGTCGGGACGATAATCTACTTCTCTACTTAAACTCGTCCATTAAAACAGTACAGATGCACTTTTGCTTCGCTTCAATAGTTGGTTGAATAGTTCGTTACCAAGCCACCTCACATTGTGAAAGAATTCTTCGAAAATATAAAATATTATTTGAAAACAAATGTTATCGGAGACTCGGCTTCATAATACCAAGAGATAAGCATTGTTGCTACACGCATAAAATTTATATCCCTTACAGGTGTATGGCATTAAAAAACTATCAATCAGATAATGCTTCAAATTGTCTATTTCTAACGGTACAATGAGCGTAATTCAAACAATTTGTTGTAACCTAGATTAATCAAATTTGTTGTATAAATGATACCTTTTTTTATTGCTTAGGCCTGGTGTTAAATAGTAACCGTTGCCCATACACATCACCGACGGAAAACCCAGTATTACATTACGCTCTGTAACGCCGGTCAGTACCCACCTTTAGAAAAGTAAGACGAATTAAAGACGTATGAACAAACACTATCGTACATTGGGGGGAATCGGGACCCTTTCCAAATCCAACACAAACTTTCAATAGTTTTTCTTAGGGTAATACCAATAAAATTGAGATTAAAATGTTTCCGGAGGCTTAAGTTTTTATATACGATGCATTATTATACATAGCTCATTACAAACTATACACAAAAACTGAAAAAACTAGATTGATCCGATTCACCTTGGCTTTGGGGGGAATCAGGTTACGTATGGAGACAATAGAGTTTATCAATAGGGCTGGCACTATTCAGTTGCTAGGTAGATACCTAACTTTAGTTAATTAACTTTTTATAATTTTAATGACTAACAAAAGTTTGATGACTAAATTAAACTATTTAATATTCTTAAACACTAAATAAAAGACATTTTTCAGTTCAACAAACTTAAATCTAACAACTCAACAAAAGTATTGTGACATCCCAGGTTTTTTCCCTATTTTAACTCTAGTCTCTGTTCCCCCCAATCTACTGTACTCGATTTTGCAGAGATAGAACACTAGAGCCGTGTTCCATATCGGAAGAAGCGTATCTTTCGAGCGGAGCTGGATCACCGTGTGCTGGTTTATCACGTGAAGAACGCAGACGACGACGCAGAGCCACCCTCAAATACCGCACAGCTCACGCCACCAGGGAAAGGATTCGAGTCGAAGCCTTCAATGCGGCGTTCGCATCACTTAGAAGACTACTGCCAACTTTACCGCCCGACAAGAAATTATCCAAAATCGAAATACTGCGTTTAGCTATATGCTACATTGCATATTTGAATCATGTTTTAGATGCTTAAACGTAAATCTTCTGTAGTCATCATGCAATTTACATTAGTACCACTTAACATCATCGGCGCCAGGAACTAGTCTACACATCGACAGCGATGAAAAACTTTCATCCTGACCACGTTTTCATAAACAGAAAATGATAAGATAATTAATTAAAATGTTTAAGGTCGAATAATTTAAGATAAGATAACGACAAATATTATACGAAATGAAAAATATGCCTATATATTTTCATCCGGGTCGTACATTGCATACATGATTAACAAAAATATTAAGCACTTAACACTGATCTTTGTGAGTCAGATGTTAACGTTGTAAATCGATTTTGTATATTTTATTTAGAACAATTTCATGTTAGTTCTATACTTAAGTTATGTATCTAAATTTAGTTACTAAAACGTCTAATGTTAATGAAAAGAGTACATACAGTACAGTAGTGTATTTCGTTGAAATTATCTAGTCAGCAATAATACTTTTAAGATAGGTAATCCCTATTTATATGATAATAACTGTGAACCAGGCAAAAACTGTTCATTGAATATTTTTAAAAATTCAAAACGAATAAACTTTAAATTGGAACATTTGTTTTTTCAAACTCTGTTGCTTTATGTCTTTCCCTCTGAATAATGATCCGATCTACATAATGGTTTAATTTCTTAATGAATTAATTCCTAACACGCTATTCCTAACACTGATGCGGTTCCGACTTTTAACTAAATGTAAATCTTATCTGTATGTGATTTTATCTGAGTTATTATTATTGAAGGTGAGTAGTTAGGTGCTTTGTACCTAACCTAAATAGTTTTATGTACTATTTGACCTAGATTTTTCTGCAAAAGAATAATAACTATATAAAATAATATAAATCTGCATAATTGGTAAAAAATAATCTAATACATACTTTCACATTTTCGTTGAAGATAAGTTTAAAAAATAAAAATTAAGCATTTTATCTGTCTTAAATTTTCTTTTATCTATGACTGAAGTTTTGATTATTTTTTCCATCTAATAAATGTTTAATCTGGTTCGCTTGTTCATTATATGGATAAAATAAAGCAACATATTTATTATGAAGCATTTATTTATATAAATATAAATTAGACTAGGTGTAAAAATAAATTAAGATGTAATAAACAGTTATACTCAATAAATAATTTTAAAATAGCAAAAAGCTTCCGTTCCTTATGCTTTCGCCATTTAATTTAAACAAAATACATTTTTCCATTTGAAAATTTAATTAAGATCAAAATGTTACTCTTAATGTTATTTTCCTATCGAAAGCGAATTACATAATTACAAAAGCAAAACATGACAATTAACATTTTGAAGATGTTCCGTATTGATCGCAATAGATTTCAAAAAATGTATTTATAAAAAAACATTACGTTTGTAATAATCTTGAGGTTACAAATTGTTTTTTTCTTACAGTTTCAGTACCTACATACATTAGTGTACATTAGTTTTAGATCTAATTAAAAATTATTAAGAATAATATCACAAAGTTATTTGTTCCTTAAATTGTTCAGGTAGCTTAACAATACAGGGAAGAAGACCATCCCGTGTAAGAATCCCAAAATTATCAAAGTAAAGAACATTCTAAAGAAAAATACCTCTATTACTTGCGTGTATGAGAACGCTAAAACAATAATAGGTATATTCGTAAATGTAATACCAGTAATAACTGTAGAACCTATCTTTTGTAACGCATCTTGTACTCTTTCATCTGCGGGACGAGTACTCGAATCGAATGCATAGGCAATGTGACTGCAGAACTCAACAGCAATACCGATAGAAACAACTAAGTTAACACAAGACACGGCATTTAAAGGAATATTCCAAATGTACATAACGCCCATCATGTTTATGACAACCAAAATCGCCGTAAATATAACGGCAAAAGTTGTTAAGAAATTGAATCCAGATGCTAGTAAATTGATAACCAAAGCACCAATGAGACAATAGCCTAGAGCTGCAAACGTATCACCCCATATTGTTAGGTATTGTTCATAGTAAACGTAAAATATTGAATATGGAAACACTTCAACATCTAAGCCTGTGCGTTTCTTTATGGCTGCAGTTATACTATCACTGATTTCATATCCATACTTTACTGCTTCGATATAATCTGAAGATGTACTTACTGAAGTGTGGTAAGCCATGAAATTAGTGTCACGCACAGTGGCATGTCCTTCAGAATCAAGTAAATAATTCACGGCATTTGCATAACTCGCAAGACCCCCTTTATTGCAGGTTGGAGTCGGTTCATCTCGCAAAAAGAATGGAATATATCTCTTAAATGCTTCTGAACTGGGACGTAATCCGTTGGCCCATTCGTCCCTTCCTATAGTACAGAAAGCACATTCAGGGGAGTTATCTGTACTAGGACAGAATCCATTATCGGTTGTATTATATTTGCAACAAGCTCCAGACAAACTTGTCCAATCAATAAAATCGTCTAACCATGAATTAGAACTTTTTGAAATCCTAGTGATGCTGCTATGTTGAGAAGCTAAAAACACTTGAGTGAATAGAGAATCATCATAACATAGTTGACCACCGCAGATAACATTTTGATGATTTGTGTTTGAAAAGTCTAAGCCAGCCTTAAGAACAAAATATACCGGGGGCCCAAGACGTAAAAGCTTACTAACTGCAACTAAATAACTATATACATAAGAATCGGTTGGCAAACTCATTTCTTGGTCTAAGCCAATTTCCACTTGTGGAATTAAAACAACACTAGTAGATACCAACAGCATAAACAAAATAGCAACAATGATCTTTGTCTTCCAGTTTAGTAAAAATTTAGAATAAGGCTTCATGAGTCTTTTCGTGATACTCTTATAAGGAGTTTCAGAATTTAAAGGATCGTCATCATTAAGAATCTTCTTTCGAATACAGCAAAATAGATCAGGTCGGTTTTGCGACACACGTTTGTAATCAAGGGACAAAATCGCTACCACAGTCGTGATTTGAAATACAAATAGGAAAGTTAAGGAAAAACTCGCAAATACAGCAAATGTTTGAACAGCTGGGAAATTAGTTATACTTCCAATACCAAAACAAGTAATTTGGGTTACTGATGAAACAAATATGGAAGGGCCGACTGCACTCATCATCTTTTCAAAAACGAAACTACGTTTCTTTACAAAACTAAAATTTTCGTTATAGTCATCGTATGATTTAAGATCGTTCTGAATATCGTGCAATGTATTCACCATTAAGAAAACGTTGTCAATGCCAACTGAAAGAATGAAGAAAGGTATAACATTAATGGCCAATAAGGTTGTTGTAATACCTGTGTAGCCCATTAAGCCTAAAGCACATCCAATGGAAAGGAGTACTACGACAATACTACCAGCTGCTACTACTATTTTACTATCAAGTAACCACGTCTTACAGTGCCTTACATTTCCTAACGCTATAATAACATATATAAACATTATAATGTAGCTTATCGAAATCGGCAAAATTTCTGCAACTGAAACCCGTCGAATCTCATCTTCGATTGATCTTTCGGTACCGAAAGCCACTTCAACGAAATCTGACTTCCAGTTGTCTCTGTAGTCATGTAATAGATCTATGAATTTCTGCTCCCATTCCAAGACAGGTCTCAAATCTTCCTCTAACATGAAGTTTGTAATTGGAAAGTTAATAAGAAGCGTGTCAGCACTAAGAATGTTGTTTCCTTCGAAACCTCCAAAAGTAATCTCAGGTTCGGAACCACCTCCCCATGATGCTAAGCAGTTGAGTGCATAGTGATTGTTCAGACAATTTTGTATTTGATCTAAATAGGTATTTTCATTGATGTTATCCCTATCCTGACCGAAGTATACAGATACAGACATCGAAACACATTGATCAAGTCTTTGTTCTCCCCCTCTGGGACGATTAGGAGCATAACAAACCTGTTCTAGTGAAACGCGACCGTCATCTTTTCCAATTTTATAAATTTCATCTTCTAGTTTGATCAATTCATGAATAGCTTCAATTCTAAATGCAGATCCATATGTCACATTATCTACTTCAAATGGCTCCAATCCTTTGAACTGCAAGAAAACTTGTGCCGCACGGTAAAAAGGACCAAATCTAGTATTGAAATAATTTAATTGCTCTCGACTGCGGGATACTGGTGAAGACCAAAGTTCAATAGGATTCGAAGTTATGTTAAGACTAAAAGCGCCATATAACACACCTATTGATACCCACGAGGTTACCATTATTATAAGTATAGGATTGTTTGCGGCAAAAACACCAATCTTCGCAAATAGATTTTGGAAAAATATTGTAAACCTTTGAACATCGGCCGGTAACGGAGTCTTGGTTTCAACTTTCCTTAGCTTACGGTATTCTAGTAGCGTTAAAATAATGAATATTATAGTTGTTATTACAAATACCGTAATACCAACTGCGAAACCAACGCAGTGAACGTCTAGAACAGTACAAATTTCAGGAACAACGGGTTCAGTCCCAGTTGGGCACATGGCAGCGCAATCAACGCAACTACATGGAAGATCACCTTCTGCGGTTTCGTTACACTGTGGAGCAGGCGCATTCATTGAGTCTTCGGGTGTAGGCCACCTTAAAAAGTTAACTTGCACCGGTGCCATTGGATTGCTTGAGGTGTCTCCAGTAAATCCAAACCATGCATCAGCATCACAAACAACTGCATTGCCACACATCATGTTAATTGCTGGTAAGCCCGTTTGTGGAATTATAACGCCGGCACACGATGCGTGAGCTCCCAGCATAAACGGTTCATAAAGTCTATAATCGATTTCGTTCACATATCGGACACCTCCTGATACTTCAGTGTAGACATCAACGAAACGAGATTGATCAGGAGAACAGTTCATCTCACAAATTTGTCTGGCGAAATTTCTTAAGCATGTTGGACAACGGCCCAGGATACCATCAGCCAACATTAAGCTCTCCGATAGCTTCCTGATTTGGACGGGTTCACAACAAGTTAAGATTTCATTGAATGGCTTCTTAACACCGTTTTCATCGAAAACAAGACTAGGACATCTTTCAGTTAAAATGTCAACGATTTCTTCGGCATCTGCTGGCGACAGTCCTTCTACGACAGGTCTTGCTTCAATATCCACAGGGCAAGGCTTTGCATGGCCCGCGATTTCGATGCACTCACCGCGAAACCGACATTTCGCCTTCACATCGCTTGTATACAAAAACACAAGAATGAGCGTTATAAAAAAATTCATTTTATACGTAAATACAGTGCTACTTTTGCATATTTAAGAAATAACAGACAATCGGCTCACGGCGGTCCTATTTCACGAGTGAAAGACCATAAGGAACGACGGACAAATTAATCTAAACGATATCGTAACGCTATCGATATCTATCAGTTAAACATGCAGGTGTGTGATTAAAGGTATATTAATCGGTGATTAGAAATTTTAGAATAAAGATACGTTAACTTAAAACACTAAGATAATATTTTCAAATTTTTAAATTATTATTAATTATGTATTAAGTCGTGAATGAGACTGGCGGACGATTGAAGGTTATGGGGTAAAAAATGGAGACCTATGCCCAAAGATGATGTAATTAAGAAAACAATGATATACCTAATTTAAAAAACGAAAATAGCATAAACAGGATTTATCAAAAAAATAAGATCAGATAAATTCGGAATTTTATTTATTTAATCTCGTTATTATCTAATTTTTTTTTATTTATTAATTTGCAATTTACAAAAATAAAGATTAATTAACAAACCAAAATCAACTACCAGTAACATGTACTTATTATATAATAGCTAATGGCTATAAGCATATAGTTCTTTAATAATTTAGGGCGAAGAACAATGTGGTACGTAAAAAATTCGATTCTATAAAAGTCAATATTAACCGACTTGTGGGACTCGCTCATAACTGACTCACTGATAAATATCCAACCCAAGCTATTGAAACTAGAAAACTGAACATTACACAAAGGCTCTATTCATGATGTACAGGAGAAGTAGGTATAGAAAACATAGAGGCGAGTTGTCTCAATAACAAAAAAAATGTGAACGCGCAACTTGGTGCACGTGAAAGAAGTGAAACTTCTTTTGCGATGTGTAGTCCTGTGGTTTTATTCATTTTTCATCCTTAAATCAAATTTCTATTGTAATTGGGAATGCTGTGTATGTAGAAGAGAAGCGACCTAGCTCGTTTTGTCCTTTCCCTTCACCGCGGTCGAGTGGTTTGCGAATGGCTCTGTGTATCTCAGTCTCGCTCTTCCTAGATGTATCTAGCCATAATGAATCTATCGCGAGTTAAATTTTACTCTCAACGCGTCTAAAGAAGTTTCACTTCGAAACACGAAAACATGTTTGTAAGAATAAATATGGTTTTCACAATTTTATCACCGTTCAGTCTTTATTGTAGTAGCGTAGACAGCCAGCCAAAGTCACAGTCCACCTATGGTTACGCGATTTCGCGACTCCTGCCTTCCCCTTAAAACATAACGCCTAGCTTCAAACGCTTTCCTAATACCTAACTTGAGTACTGACACGGTGTGTTTCATGGTTAACTATTAGGTATTCACCGCCATCCTCGTTATTTATGTCGAAAACGATCATAAATTCAAGCTCAACGAGTAGGGTAATCACTGTTTCGGTACAATAGACTCCGAACTCATTTTGGCGGTTTCGCGATTTCATCCTTGTGGACGCAGCTAAACATTTGGCTTCAAAAGACCCATAAACGTGTACTAATCTCGACAATAGAAAAAAAAAACATTTATGGTAACACGTATGTTAAAATACAAATAAAATAGTAAATTATGTTTGTTGATTGAATTGGTTATAGGGCAAACAAATACGATTGAAATTTAAAACGATCTCGTTTTTATATTATTGAGGAATAACAGCAGAGCAGGGAAAAACACCAACCCATGCAAGAACCCTAGTATTATCAGACTAAAAAACATCCTAAAGAAGAACACTTCTATAACTTCAGTGTGAGAAAATGCTAAAACTACAATTGGTATGTTCGTAAATGTAATTCCAGTAATAACAGTGGAGCCGACTTTTTGTATTGCATCTTTCACTCTCTCGTGGTCAGGACGACGACTTGTCGCATAAGCGTATGCAATATGACTACAAAATTCAACCGATATACCAATAGACACGATAAGATTAATGCAAGACACTGGATTGAGCGGTATATTCCAAATATACATTACGCCCATCATATCGATCACGACCATGACAGCAGTCAATATAACAGCGAAACTCGTCAAAAAGTTAAACCCAGACGCTAACAGGTTTATTGCTAAAGCACCCAAAACTGAAAAACCTAACGCTGCAAACGTGTCCGACCAAATATTCAGGTATTGTTCAAAAAACACGTAAAACACGGAATAAGGAAAAACTTCAACATCCATACCTGTGTGCTTCCGGATAGCGGCAGTGATGTTATCACTAATCTCATAACCATATTTCACAGCATTGATGAAGTCTGGCGACCTGCTTAGCGCTGTTTGATATGCCATAAAATTCGTATCATGGACAATGGCACGACCTTCAGAATCAAGTAAATAATTAACACTGCTTGAGTAACTTGCCAACCCTCCCTTAGTGCAGACTTGGCTTGGTTCGTCTTGTAGGAAAAAAGGTAGAAAAGTTTCGAACGCCTCTTTACTAGGTCTGAGGCCGTTAGACCATTCATTCCTGCTTATCGAACAATAGGCACACTCTGGAGAAGTATCTAAAGTTTGACAAAACCCATTATCGGTAACGTTATATTTACAACAAGTCCCGGGTAAGCTGGACCAATCAAAGAAGTCATCCAGCCAAGAATTTGAGCTTCTTGCTATATAGGTTATTTCACTGTGCTGAGCAGCTAGAAATATTTGTGTAATTAATGAATCTTCGTAACACAGCTGGGTTCCGCAAATAACGTTTTGGTGATCCGGATTAGTAAAATCTAAACCAGCTTTTAATACAAAATAAACTGGTGGGCCGAGACGCAATAGTTCACTGACAGCAACTAAATATCTATATACGTATGAGTCAGTCGGTAAAGCCATTTCTTGGTCTAAGCCTACTTCTAAATGTGGAACCGCAATAATACTCAGAGATAAAATGATCATAAAGAAAATTACAACAACAATTCTTACTTTCCAATTCGTAATTATATCAGAATACAATATCATAAATCTATTTATTATACTGACGTGTGGAGGATCGTGGTCGCTATCCGTTGAAGCTTTACTACGAATGCAAGGAAAAATATCGACACGTTTTTGAGCGACTCTTTTGTAGTCTAATGATAGTATACCGACAACTGCTGTTATCTGAAATATAAAAAGAAAAGTCAAAGATAAGCTAGCAAATATAGAAAATGTTGCCACCGCTGGAAAATCAGTAATACTACCAATTGCGAAACAGGTGATTTGCGTTACAGAAGACACAAACATTGAGGGGCCAACACTGCCCATCATTTTTTCGAAAATAAATCTCTTTTTTTTCTCAAAACTAAAAGACTCATCATAGTCCTCGTATTCTTTAACATTATTTTGTATATCGTGTAACGTATTGATCATAAGGAATACGTTATCTATGCCTACTGAAAGTATGAAGAACGGAATCACATTTATTGCTAATAGAGTAGTTGTGAAATTCGCATAACCCATGACACCCATGGCACAAATAATAGAGATAACAACAACAACAATACTACCTATAGCAACCAATATTTTACTATCAATGAGCCATGTCTTACAGTATCTAATGTTTCCTAGAGCCAACGTCACATAAATAAACATTATTAAATAACTAATAGCGATCGGTACAGCTTCTGCTACTGAAACTCTCCTGATTTCGTCTTCGATTGATCTTTCGGCTCCAAAAGCCACTTCGACATAATCTGATTTACCGGAAGCTTCATAGTTTTGCATAAGTTCAATGAATTTCTCTTCCCATTCCAAAACAGGACGGAGGTTTTCTTCTAAATTAAAATTGGTAATAGGAAAATTAATGATTAATGTATTAGCGCTTAAGACATCATCACCTTCAAAGCCTCCGAAAACTGCCTCAGGTTCCGCACCTCCTCCCCAATTTGCCAAGCAGTCAAAGGAAAAAAAGTTGTTCAAACAGCTTTGTATGTCGTCAAGATAAGTGTTTTCATCGATATCGTTTCTATTTTCACCTAAATAAACGGATGCAGATAAATAAACACATTGATCTAATTCTTTCTTTGCTCCTCTGGACCTAATAGGCGCATAGCAAACTTCCTCTAAAGTTACACCTCTTTGTTCTCGACCAATATTTTTGATTTTATTTTCTAGATGTACTAATTCTCGCAATGCTTCAATTCTAAATGCAGGTCCATAGGTAACGTTATCTACAGAAAATGAGTCTAGTCCCTTGAAATGCAAAAACACCTGTGCAGCGCGGTAAAACGGCCCGAATCTAGTATTAAAATAATTAAGTTCTTGACGACTACGAGAATCAGGTGAAGACCAAAGCTCTATTGGGTTAGTGGTTAAATTAATATTAAATACACCGTAAAGCATTGAAAAAGTAACCCAAGAAGCAATCATTATCATAAGTACAGGATTACCCGCGGAAAAGACGCCGATTCGCGAAAAACATTTTTGAAAAAACTTCGTGAAACAATCAATTTCTCTTATTTCAGAAGATCTAGACGTATTAGATCTTTTTTTTCTATATTCTAATAAAGTTAGTACAATGAAGATAGTAACGCTGATAACGAAAACCGTTAAACCAATAGCAAATCCGAGACAGTTAACGTTAAAGATTTTACAGATTTCGGGAACGATGGGCTTACTTCCTACCGGACACATTGCACTGCAATCAACACAACTGCACGGAAGATCACCTTCCATAGTTTCGGTACATGGTAGTGCAACTACATTCATTGAATCCTCTTCTGTCGGCCATCTCTGAAAGTTTATTTGAAGTGGTGCCATGGGGTTGCCTGCAGTGTCGCCAGTAAATTTGAACCACGCGTCTGCATCGCATACAACTGCACTGCCACACATCATGTTAACAGCTGGAAGACCGGTCTGAGGAACGATAACATCAGAGCAGGATTCGAAGGCTGTCAGCATAAATGGCTCGTGAAGTCTGTAGTCAACCGCTTCCACATACTCAATGTTGTTGGGGCCAATTTCTGTATGAACTTCCACAAATCGAGACTGGTCAGGGGAGCAGTACATCTCGCAAATTTGTCTTACAAAGTTTCTGAAGCAAGTTGGACAGCGGCCTAGAACGCCTTCGCCCAACGCTAAATCGCTGGAAAGCTTCATGACTTGAATCGGCTCACAGCAAGTCAGTATTTCTTCGTATGGTTTAATATTACCTTCATCATCGTAAACCATATGAGGACATCGGTTGGCTAAAATTCCAATCGCTTGTTCGGCTTCCTCCCCATGAAGACCTTGTACATGACTTACAGCTTCCATATCTACAGGACAGGGTTTCGCATGAGAACCAATCACAGCACATTCTCCACGAAATCGACATCGCGCCCGAACATAACTTACGTAACAAACTAAATATATCACCATTAACTTCATATCAATGAGATTATTAATGAACTAACGATTCACTCTCTTCTTACATACAGAACTGCTGTACACTGCTGTACTGCTGAACTGCTGTACTGCTGTGCACGTCAATAATCGCTATATAAATACGCCTAAGACTCAGTTCTCTTATCGATTTGATTTATTTGACGTTAATTAATACAATGTAATCGTTCTTCGGTCCACTTTCGGTGCATTTAATTATCTTTGCACCAAATTAGTGCAAAGGGTAAAAAGTGTGTAGAAACAGGATATCGATAACTAGTGTAACTATTATTTAAAACTACTGGGATTTTCTTATGGTAGTCGTCGTCGCTTAAAGGACAGGGTGCTCGTATCTAGCGATGCGACTGTGCCGGTGTTTAAATCCCACAGGCAAGCGCTAACTTTTCTAACGAAATACGTAATTACAACGTATTCATGTATGACTTCCACGCTGAAGGAATAACATCGTGTAATAAAAATCCGTATGAATTTTAATTAGCGTAATTACTATACTTACAATTGAAATAATAGACCTCAGGTGGACCATGGACCGTTCAACTCTTTACGCAAAAAAGTGTTTTGAGGCACACATTAGATTCTTTGTAAAACAGCTATTATGAAAAACGCTTCGGACAATAATGAGTTACATTTTACCATCACAAAGCTGATGCTCCGATACTCCATAAGTCGAGTGTAGTGTTCATGGGAAACAGTCCCCTACTACGACTGCGGATGATACGAAAGCCACTTTATCATGAAATTCACAACTCACTCCAGCAGCGTTCGCCTTAATGATGGGCGCGCTGAATTATTAACAATGACACCCCGGGGTTACCAAGCGTAACCTTCACGTACTCCGAAAATGGTCAACGACATCCTCCTACCCTATTCGTAGCAAGCAAAAGAAGCTTCAGCGACCCGTGCCTGGGCTTAGCAACCGTATTAGCACAAAAAACTCGAATCTTAAACAGCGTCTTCCTCGTTTAGAATCTAATAGAATGAGTTTTAACAAGCATCTTGAACAAATTATTCATATCCAAATGGTCGCTTATAAGGTTTGATATTCAATTAAGTCGTGGTCGGTCAAACTATATATTATGAACATATCATGAACGGTCAATTTTATGTTTATATAAAAACGGTCAATTTGTTCCTTGTCGCCTGGTTCGTGTCCGTCTTTTAGGAAATAAAAAAAAAAACCTCCTGCCGCTAATCACGTCCGCCCTCGTTCCATTTCTCTCTTTATTTTTGAATTCTTGTCAAGTGTCTGTCTTAATCTGTGTCTAGCCGTTGTAGGTCTTATGTCCTGTCAAAGAGGTTGCATTCCACGACATATCATGTAGTTAAAAAACCTCTATGTTCGCTCTGTTATATCCGGGCTTCGGTACCGTAGATATGCAGACCCTACCGTATTCCTGCTGCATCAGCTCTCCCGTAACCTTATCCACACCATACCTCATTGCAATCCCCACTCACTCAATCAGTTCGTCTCCATCCTTCGCCGCGCTCGCGCCTATCATTTTTTATTAAATCCAGTGTGAATCATAATTTAGTTTTTTTTAAAAAANACCGTAGATATGCAGACCCTACCGTATTCCTGCTGCATCAGCTCTCCCGTAACCTTATCCACACCATACCTCATTGCAATCCCCACTCACTCAATCAGTTCGTCTCCATCCTTCGCCGCGCTCGCGCCTATCATTTTTTATTAAATCCAGTGTGAATCATAATTTAGTTTTTTTTAAAAAGAAGTTCATAGTGTCCCGTATAACAGCTCGATATTGTAACACTGCTCAGCGCTGCCTTGATTGTGATATTTATATAAATATAATACGCAAATACCTGGTATTTCGAATACAATTCATTTTTACAAAGATAGAAGCTTCATATGACAGGCCCTTTAACGTATCTATCATCACCTAAGAACGCCCTCGGTCACCAAATCGCCTTGGCATGACAGGACCGACGCGAGGGAGACCGTAACTTTTCTCTAGGGAAAAGTTTAAGAAGCCCTTTTCGCAGCTGCGTTTCGTTGTTCTTGAAATAACACAACCGTCTGTTGATTAGTCTGTACCTCTACATTATCTATGTGTGTTAATAATGTGTTAAAATATAAACGGCATATACTGCACATAACATTATAGGAAAAGGCATAAAAAATTAACATCAACTACACTTTTTTATCATCGTACTAATCGTGATTAGAAATAGAATTCATTCCGTCACTGTCTCGTCGATTCTGACCACGTAAACTGTAAAACTGTATAAATATGCCAGTAAAAAAAACACGCGAGATTAAACCGTAAAAGTGGTTTTAGTTATGTCAATGATTCGCCAAAAACGAACATTTTTTTTTTCTTTCCTAAACTAACAACGTATAGAGTATACGCCGCTACACACCTTGATACCTTAGTTCTATAGTTTATAAATATATCTATACATTAATACGTGAAGCAAAAACTTTGTAACCGTTTTTACGAAAATTGAGCGGACGGAGAATTATGAAATTTCTCACACTGATAGAGAATATAGAGAAGGAGTGCACAATGCTAATATTTTTTTTAAATAATGCTTAAAAGATATTTTAAATCAATAAAGAAAACATTACACACACTACCATGTATTTGACACAAAACATACATAAAAATATACTCTTTGTTTACTGTCAATTGGGAAACTTTTGTTATTGTTTAAAGTCTGTGCTCGAATTGAAAATAGATTAATATTGTTTGTCTTTAATATTATTGATCTATAGTGCAGTTTGGGCGAATACTGTGATTATATTATCTAATTATAATAGTGTTCGACAATAGAACCATAATAATGTTTAAACTTATAATTTCAATTAATTATAGTCGAATTTCGACTACTGCGGGGCCACTAGTATGTATAGTTAGTTCTATATTTCAGTTTTGATAATTACATAAAGTAACTGCATTACTGCTAGACGAAAGAAATAGGCAGCGTTGTACCTAGCCGTGCGGGCTTACCAAACGCCCCACCATCAGTAATTACGCAATATAATTTTGTTGGGTTTAATTTTTATTACATGTTGTTTTTCCTTCACAATGGAAGTAATTCGAGAGCACTTGCTAAGAACTCTCTCTCTTTCCAGCTATTTATCCCACATGGTGGTGGGGTCAGCTTTCCTGACTTTACTCCTCCACTTCGCTCTGTCTTCGACATCGTCGTCAGCAACATTGCATTCTCGCTTGTCCTTCAGCACTACGTCAATCCGCCTTGTCTTGGGTCTACCTCGAGTTCTTCGACCGCGGAAGTCGAGCAGTAGCGCCAAATTGCCGACGTAGTCAGGCGGCTTCCTTTTCACGTGACCATACCATCTCAGCCTACTCTCCTGCATCTTGTCGGTGATGTCCCGTACACCTAGGCTTCCACGTACTCGTTGTGGATTTTATCGAGCCTAGTCACGCCGCACATGCACTTGCTAAGAACATATTTCATTAATTGGTACCTGCCTGCCGGATTCGAACACCGGCACAATCGCATCGCTCGATACGAATGCAAACGAGGGTCTTATCCTTCAGGCCACGACGTCTTCAACTATGTCTAATACTACAGCATCGACCAATACTAGAAATCAAACCATTTCCTTAGAGCTGTTGCGGTCGTACACTCCACCGTACTACTCATATCATATTCATATTCCCCGAGCGCTTCTGCAATGTCCTTTTCTGAAACACGATTTATGAAGAAATAATCATCGAAGGCGCTGTCTTGACTGACTCGACCTTTGGAAGTATTTATAGGTCGCATTGGCATACATCATTAGGTGTGCCATGCACACGTTCATGGTAAAGAGCATCAAATAGTGATAAAAAATACGTATATTACATCCCTAATGAAAGACAAAAGTTCATTCAGATCGAAACAATCTCATCATGGTACCACTAGGGTTGGTTATAGCATTAAAAGTGAATTTTCCACAAATGTAATTCCGAAACACGTGTCTAATATAATTGAGGGGTGCCGAAAGAATCGCATCGACACACTGAATAATAGAACTATAAAAGATATGAGGAGAGCGGGCCTAAAAGTCTTCAGTGTTTCTTAACGTGTTTAATATTTATGAAAAACTATATTTCAACGATAATGTAAAACGAAACTTTTCGGTATCCCCTAATTAATATTTTTAAATATTTCAAATAGCTCTACGCATCGTACAAAATATACCTAATTTATAGTTATTATAAATATACAAAGAAAACAAAAATTCATATAATTTTTCGATAGTTTTTCATTGTTTATTATAAATAGTGGTCCAATCTTTATTCTAGTTCGATTGCCAATAAGAGAGGCTGTAAACCTTTTAATTTCGTAGTTTCAACGAAACAATTAGGTTCAATAAATAATAAGTTTTCAAAAACAAAAACAAAAAAAATCTTTTGAAGTTGATGATAAAAATATATCGGTTAGAAAAAATATATGTTTTCATCTAGAAAAAAGTACAAATGTTATACACATATACAACTGACAAAGATTCGTAAGTAGTATTTAACCATATTTAACACATTCCATACGATGTGGTGACAGGTCGTGTGCCATTTGACGGACGGCTACCAGATCACCGTCGAGGGAAATCAAGTAAAACGGAATGTAATTGATACCTATCGCCTGTTGGGGAAGCTAATTCCCACAGTCCACCGTGTCGTCGAATAATTAGATTATTTAAACAATTGTCAGCATCGACTAACGACATTTTTTTTGGATTAAGGGTCAGCCAGAACCATTTTTTATTGCTGCTCTGAGCAGACGAGCCCGTGGCCTTTTTTGCGATCATATCGTGAATGCCCTCAACCTCAAGACATGAGCTCGAAGTCACAATTGTATTGGTAACAGCAGTAATGCGCAGGATGGTACTCAACCATGTGTTTTGTGGTAATATTATTATACAATTTCTTCAGGATGGCAGTTTTTCGTGAACGCAATAACATGTTAGGTTAATTAATATATTGATGGGAAAATTAATGCCTGTCTTTGATTTTGTATTTCAACAGAATCGAGTCGTATAATAATGCATACACTGATTCTCTCTTCGTCTCCAATCTTCAATAAGTACCTACAGTCAACGTATCAGATAATGTATCATTTGACACTTGGGTATTTTCCATTATTCTATAATAAATAAGTATTCGGAGTTATATTTAATTGTAGTTCCACAAACATAATATATAATTCTATACTTAACCAATTCACATTTTTTTCCTATTTTTTATTGCCGTATTGTCAGACAAGCATACGGCCCACCTGATGGTGAGTGGTTACTGAAGGTTATAGGAATGCTCAGACGAGAGAAACGAATCTTTTATTAATATTATTTATTTAAGACATTGCTGTTTTTACTGTCATACATTTTCTTGAGACCATAGTGTTCTTATGTTACTCACAGCTACTCCTCTATCGACTGACATTAAAAAAATAATAGTGTTGTGCTACAGCTCACACTTCTTAATAGGGATGTACCCATTAACAGTTACCGTCGCTCATGGATGTCAGCAATGCCAGGGGCAGAGCCAAGCCGCTGCCTACAGTTTAAATACTCCTTTCCATTTATCAAGACTCGATGCGCTTTAAGTATTTCGTTTCTCAAATTTTACTTTATGGCTTTTCCGCGTATTACTTTATTTTTTCCATAAAGGTTTAGTTACGAGTTTTGTGATACATCTTATTTTAGACAATTTATTTTTAATTATTTTTGACGTACTGGTGGTAGCACCTCTTGTGAGTCCGCGCGGGTAGGAACCACCACCCTGCCTATTTCGGCCGTGACGCAGTAATGCGTTTCGGTTTGAAGGGTGGGGCAGCCATTGTAACTATACTTGAGACCTTAGAACTTATATCTCAAGGTGGGTAGCGCATTTACGTTGTAGATGTCTATGGGCTCCAGTAAGGTGGGCTGTGAGCTCGTAAACCCATGAAAGCCATAAAAAAAAACTTAGTTCATTTCCTAAGGAATGCTTTTGACAATTCCATGGAAATTCGAAAAAGGAATTAGTTTTCACCAAACCAACAATGCGCCTCTCAATGTACCGAGCGTCGTATATTTATTTGGATGAAACAGTTTGTAGGTATATGAAGTTTTAAGGAAGAGGGTGATGGGAGAGATGCGCTCCGCACTAAACGCTTCACTTTCCCCCCTTTGCCTTTTCAAAGGGTTCTTTCTGTCTCATGCGAAGTTTGGATGTTGGTTGTTGAGCGACAGGAGGGTTTAGTCAGTTCGACTCTGACATACCCCGCCCGCCATCCCCAGTGAAGGGCGGAAGTCCGGCGATTTCCTCCTGACCCACAAAAAAAAACCGGTATATGAAGTTTTAGTCGAATTTTCTTTTTTTTGCGCCTATCTCACATTATGCGAATGTCGGCGTGGACGGGTAAGTGAGCTCACGAGGCTGAACTTGATAGGATGTACTAACAATAACCCTAAGAGTAGTGCTTAGTGGAATATACCACCGTATTGGAAACGCGACCAACTGAGAAGATCCGGCGAGAAACTCAAGTATTACGGTTAGTTCGCTCGTTGAGCTCTTCATCGTAATCAACAAGTTCGACGAGAGCAGTGAACGGTGCTTGATGAGCCTAAAAGCACCGAGAGTGGATTCGGGGGTCCGATAAGACATCTTTCGGGCGACGACGGCTCTGCGTCGCACTGTCTCCTGGGTCGGATATAATCCAGGAGTGTATTTATTGCAACGTACCAGACAGAGGGACTTCTTCCGTATCTTTTACTTCACCCGTTTTTGGTTGTACGATTTGCATTTTAAAATTATGTTGACAACAAATACACTAAAATTTAGATTCTCATATACCTGCCGAAACATAAAAATATCACATTTTTTTTTAGGTTTTTAATGAATGTGGTCTGAAAATAATACCGTTCATTTAAACAAAATTTTCCATTTTAGATGTTTCATGTTTCAATCACTCAAACAATAAAACGAATATTAATGCAGATGTAGGAGTAGTTTCTCCTAGTCAGTGAAAGTTACCGTTCTTTCATATGATTAGCATTGTCCATTTTAGTGACATCTACCGTAAGTTATAAGAACCATTTTACTTTGAACTAAAAAGCTAGAGTAGCGACATCTATTTATTGTATCAAGAACTATTTGGAACAACATTAGTTTCCACTTTTGGTAATTGCATTTTAAGTATAAATGAAAACTTTATCTGACTGCTACTCAACGATAGATGTCACAGCCAAGATATACATGACATTTGACATATGCGTGATTTATAGCATTTGTATGATTCAGCTCGTAAAATAAGAAAATCTTTATTGTCATTACAAATAAACAAATAATGTTCTATCTATCAATCAATCTACCAGATGTATGAGCCGTAGTTATTATAATAGATTCCTAGACAAGACTGGATAAAAATAAATGTCCATCCTGTATAATTCAGCATTATATCTTTGATCCCTTACGACGCAATCTATGACCTAATTCTACACATTTCTCCCATTAATTTAATTGTAACACATTGCATACCACTTCTCTTCTTAATATCTGATATCAATGGATTCCATGATCATATGCAAAAAGTGTATCAACCTACACAAGATTCATGGGCGGAACACAGGATAAACAAATTCTGTGCCAACAACGACAAGCGACGTTACCGCACCTACCTACTCACGTCACACGATTTATTTATGTTCCTCAGTTTATCTCCAATATAAGTTTATATTTTTATAGCCGTACGCAAGCAATACATTAAAAAGTAGTATTTCAAGCAAATGTATTTTCTTAGCATCCGTGCTAACTAAAAAAAAAACAAATCAAGAAGTCTTCAAAATTTGCTATGCTTATAATGCTAAACTTAAATTATTTTTTTTATATCTAATTTCGAAATTAAATAGCAATATGACCAATAGTTATTAATGTGAAGTTAAATTGAATAATTATCACTCCATACACTCCACACAAGTACCTACCTCCTTAATGAGAAACAGAGAAACGAAAAATATGTATTTAAATCGTATCGTGGCATCTCGTGGAGACAACAACATTTTTCGCGAGCTTCTGAAACATGTAATTTAAAAACGTCTTCGCCTGGTCGTCGCCCGTGACGTCATCAATGTCACGAATATTTTTGTAAATATTCGCCAACGTTGAAAAACAAAGTCGCCTAAGTCGACGGTTGCTAGGATACACTTATGAGACACATTTAAACGCTTTCAGGACTTACATAAATACTACTTTTATTAATAAATCGCCGTATTTATTAATATCATGTCTCATTCACGCATAGATTCTTGTTTTATTACAATATAGATATCTTTACAAGTATGATTACGATTCGAGGCCAATCTGCAATCATTGAGGACGCTCTGTTTATAAGCACATCTGAAAATATTTTCGAACACATTCCACGGGTGCGTCCACTAATTTATCATTTGTCGTTCGATTGCTATTTTAAGTATTTTATTGCTCACGGCACCGTAAATAATTTGGCAATAACTACATATACATTTTCTCTTGCGTGTGTAACAAATTATTGTTATTTTCGTCGCAAACCAAACAGTACAACCTCAAAACATCTCAAATCTCAGTAGCTGAGTAGCGGAACATGTCAAATTACTTCTATTTTATAATGACACAATTTATTATTGTTTATTTATTTTCAATGTTATCTGCAATATCAGTCGTTCACCTCAAGCACGTGGCTGTAGTAGCTAAGCTATAGTATTTTGTTGAATTTGAAGCTGTAGCTCTGCATCAAGAGAACAAAATTTGCTTCATTCAAACTCTAGAGAAAGACAGGTAACGAAATCATTTGGCCGCCGACCGAGAAGTATACATAGCACAGAGCTATCCGTAAAATGGAACGATAACTCGTCTGGAACGAAAAAGACAGACTTATACGCGAATACATGAGTGCGAACAGTCTGAACCGGTTGGGTCAGAGCGCCTGCGTTAACTTTAAGCGAAAGAGAGGTGAATACACGAAGCTACGGGTGTTAGAGCAGTACGCCCGAAGGTTGCATGTTTTACCGTGGAAATTTCCACTGCAGACAATTGAAACTTGAACGTATTGGTGGCTAAAGAGGGGTATTTCCACTATCGATATCGATATGTAAAAGAGTTAATTTTATTATTTTTAACACGGAACCCAAATTTCCTGTAATCCATTGAACGGTTTCAAAATAGTTCACTCAGTATTTATATTCCTATGAAACCCAATTACATCTAACAGATATAATATGAATCGTGGTATTTTAAGTACCATTTCTTGCCTATTTCTGCTGTCAAATATTATGAATTTTGGTTTAAAGTAAGGTAATTAACAACTTAAGGTCATTAATAATGATCCCATAGACACAGCCTGATCCACTGAACCACTGAGTTTCTTGTCATATGTTCTCAATGGATCGCGATTTCGATCCGGTGGTAGATACATCGATTCAGATCAGATTAGTTAGGGCTAGTGTTAGCAAAATCTCTCATTTTGAGCCCATGAGCTCACGTACTGATCCGCGAGAAGCTGTAATAGCCCTTTAGGCTACCAGCGAAAAGGTGAGGATGAACAAAATGCAATGGAGACTTTTATTTCATGTCTTAAAAAGTTTGGGAGCCGGTAACTTTGCACTTCGTATCAAGTAAAACCCAATCTTAATCATCCGTCTAAATAAAATTAATAGAACAGGTACCTATTGATAAATCCATACGAAAATGCGAAAGTAACTCTGTCTTTTGTCTGTCTGTCGCGCTTTCACCCCAAAACTACGCAATCGATTTAAATGAAATTTGGTACACAGATAGTCTAGAGCCTGAGAAAGGACATATGCTACTTTTTAATACGTAAAAGGGATGTTTATAGTTAAAAGCTTGAAACTTACTTTTAAGGCTTTGGATTCGATATAAATAAACATGACACTAATCTTACACATCAGAATAACACATAGGCTATAATTTATAAAAACACGTATATAATGAAAAATGGAAATGTTTATGTTAAAAGTGGAATCCCCTAGGCGATTATTAATTTAATTTGTCCAATAAATTCATTTAGAAACGGTACAATACTTAAATATACCAAGCGCATTCGTTTCAACTCTATCGTTATAAATCTTACCTTTATCATACACAAACAAAATTGTTATAGTTAATTGCATAAAGCTAAACTAATCGAACATTATTATCAATGTCGGCTTGGATATATTTTTAATATTGTTATATTTTAAATAAAATTTCTTTTAAATACATTTAAAACTGAATATTTAACATCGATATCGTTAAATAATGACCTCGTGAACACAACACTATCACTAAGCCCCCATTCGTCCGTCTATTGCCGACTTGCAACTCGTTTGCTTGCATAATTGAAATTTGAATAATGTAAAATTTCGCTATCCACAACACAGTGCTTATTTACAAAAATATTATAATTTACTTCGTTCGATTGTTATTAATTAACGCTCCTTTTTTTAATAATAATACGTGGAGAATTCTTACAGATGATTGAAGCTTAATTATTTTCAACCACATTGACCTCCTAGAGCTAATTAAGTCACTAGGTACTAAAATCGTCACATTACAGGGTAAACATAGGTGTGAGTGCCAAAATAGAGCATACTAGTAGGTACATTAAATGGAAAAATGCCAGGTGTCAAACTGACAGCTACTTATGGACAAACATACTTTGTCTCTTTTAGTAAAAAAAAAAAAAAAAAAAGTAATTTATTCGAAAAGGTTCCTAACAATTAGAATACAGTACAATTTGAAATAGTTGCGTGTTAAATACATTCAAGATATAATTTTATTATCACGAAAACGTATCGTATTGATGTCATGAAAAAAAAACCGAATCTAATTTGATTTATTGATTGAAATATTTTTATATCCAGACCTATTGCTGAGAATTATTATGCTTGAATGAAATTATTGAGAACAATCATAATACCTTAAAAAAGAAATCGTTCGAAAAATACACATACATTTATCAGTATTTTGATTCACGGAAGTATGTATTAGCGAAACAAATGAAGTCCATACAATACAAGATCGCGCACTGCCCGCTTTGGTGTTACCACAATTGATTCCCAGAACACCCGGCAATTCGACTTTGGAACCCTAAGCGTGTAGGTGATTTCAATCCCAACCCTTAGCCCCTAGGATACCTTCAATCATCGTCACCCAACAATCGATTTTCACGGCCATCGTTTTTCTAATGTCTATTTGCACATACTAATCGAAATAGAAACGACAAAATCAAGTCCCAAGGATTATCGCTTGTTCGCATGACTTCGGATTCTATTTTAAGCATACACTCTCGGCTCAAGTTAAACAGATTTAATTTTCTTTGACTTCGTTACTTTCCATTTCGTATGGCCAGAGCCGGACTTACTGTAATTGCTGCCCTTTGTCACCGAAAAAAGCCGCCCCGTAACCTACATACATTCCATATTAATAATTACTTATCGAATTATTCGAGTAGATAATGTCCCGAGCATAATTTTGTAACATAAATTTAATTAAACTTAAATTTATAAACATAGCAATTTTTAGGTGCATAATCAATTGCCAAAGACTTAAAATATGACCCTCAAAGACATTTTTTTTGTTAATTAGATAAAATATTCTTAGTGTGCAGTCGAAATAAGGCGTTAAGTTACGCTACACTGCGCCCTAGCCCCTATCCCACAGTACGTATAGCATCAAAAACAAAATTAATTAAATTAGGCGTTATAGCATGAAATTGTCGTTTCGCATTGAAAATTTAATTAGTTTTCTAAAAAATCTTTATTTATTTCAATAAAATATGTATCCATATTAACTATACATTTCAGTCATCATGAGGAACTTCGATCAACAATTATAACTGTTGATCGAAGTCGGGGAAGGTTATTAATACCTTCGCGATATAACTTTGATCGTTTGAACGATGCAATGTCTATGAAGTATGTATTAACCAACACTGTAATGTCATCACGTAACGATAGACTGTGAGCTTCGTCTGCACATTCTGCGATATAATATTTCTCGACGGACCATCATAATGAATAATTATTAGTGAATCTCAACTATGGCGACGCGGCAATTTCGAGCGCCGCCATATTTTAGAAATTTGTTTAGTAACAATAGTAACACTTTTTAATTTTATTAGGAAACTTTTAACTAAAGATAAGTAGTTATGTAGACATGAACAATTTAAAAATAATTTAATTTAAAAAGACAATCTACAAATTATTTTGTAAGTAATTTAAATTCATAATTCTATACATACTTTTCTTTGTGGGCCGTGAGATTTTGAAATTAATACCTTAAAGTGTGCCGCGGCAAGAAAATATTGAGAATCACTGACTTACGTGATTACTTGCCCATAATATACATTATTAAAGCCGTTTTTGTTCTATACGCAGCATTTCCTACAATACGCCCTACCATCATTTTAATTAGGGCTGTCATAGATGACATTTTTGAAATAATATTTTAATCACAACATGAATGAAAATAAACGAAAAAATATATATACATAGTAGTATAAAACAAAGTCGCTTTCTCTGTCCCTATATCTGTCTGTCCGTATGTATGCTTAAATCTTTAAAACTATGCAACGGATTTTGATACGGTTTTTTCAATAGATAGAGTGATTGAAGAGGAAGGTTTATATGTATAATAACATCCATTAAATAGTAGAGAAATCAATAATAAATTACAGTTTCCGAAGCGAAGCGAGGGCGGGTCGCTAGTTATACATAAAAAAGAACTTGCTAGTACTAAGATGTAACATAAGAAATACTTTCATGCAATCGAAAAGAAAAGTTAAATGAATATGCTGTCTGATTGAAGACGGTAGATCCGTGCTAGAAGACTCGAGTTCGACTTTAGTTCGAGTAAAACGGTCACAGAGTTCGTTGACCCGTACATAAATGTTGCTTTTCTATTTTATACGTTCGCGCGTCTTCCTTCGCTTTAGTCGCTAATATAAATCTTTTCTTGAGATTCTCTCATTTTATACAGCCATGGAGAATTATTGTTATAGTTGAATTTTGTCGTTTAATAATTATCAATTATCTGCTAAACATAGTAACAACGTAGTAATCAGATTCATTGTCTAAATTGCAGTTGAAAAAATCAATACGCGCAAAATAACAAATAAAAAGGTGTTTATTCAATTTACGCAAAGTTTCAGAAAATTATTTTCTGTCGACTTGAGGGATTAAACGTTTGTAATTTTTTACTAAAATTTACAAGATACAACTTATTACATATTTTATTGACAGTGTCCATGGATTGATAACGAGTTACCAACAGTGAACATCCTTTACTTAAAATGTCGCTCCAGAAATATTGAAACTATATTAGAGGTACATAAATTAGTTATTTACCGTCGTCCCTTTTGTGCGGAAATGCGATTCAAAGAAGGCAAAACGAATTGACGAGGGAAGGGAACTCTCCGTTCGATTAAAGTCTAGAAAGTTCTTAGAACACTCAAACGAGCTTCATCGATGCTCAGAGAATGAAACATTTGTATTCGGACCGTTACCGGAGCCCGGTTTTAAAGAAACACGACAAATTCTAAGACAATTTTAAATTTTGTAGATACTTAATGGGAATGGTTTTTAATGTTTTTTTCTTTTCATATTGGATTTTATCTGGGCCAAAATTAATAAAACATTGATATTAAATATCTCGCAGTATACTTCATAACTATTTCTTGGTTTTGTATAACATTTATATTAAACGAGTAAGTTATGTAAAAACTGTGGTAGCCTCATTGGTATAGGGGGGAAGGTGATGGGAGAGATGTGCTCCGCGCTGAACGCTTCGCTTTCCCCCCTTTGCCTTTTCTTGAGTTCTGTCTCATGCGAGGTCTGGGTTTGGTCGTAGTCAGCAGTATCTATAGTATCTCCTAGTAGTACATTTGTTATATTTTACATGAGGCGATTGATTCTATTCTTATCTCATTCTATTACAGTCTAAACCCTATAGATGTATATACTTGTGAGTTTTTAGGTTCAGTTCATTTCTTCGAGTTTGATTTCACGACGGTGTTAAATTGCAATATTCGGCTCAAAAAAAAAAAAAATCAAAAAGAAACTGTACTGATGCCATAGTCAGAGAGAGAGAGAGAGAGAGAATACACTTTATTGCACACCAACACAATTTACATTAAAAAAAACAGTCAAACAGCACGTATGTACAATAGGCGATCTTATCGCTAAAAGCGATCTCTTCCAGACAACCGTTTCAAATTTTTTTATGTCGTAAGCTTTGTTTTTTTTTTATTGCTTAGATGGGTGGACGAGCTCACAGCCCACCTGGTGTTAAGTGGTTACTGGAGCCCATAGACATCCACAACGTAAATGCGGCACCCACCTTGAGCTATAAGTTCTAAGGTCTCAAATATAGTTACAACGGCTGCCCCACCCTTCGAACCGAAACGCATTACTGCTTCACGGCAGAAATAGGCAGGGTGGTGGTACCCATCCGCGCGGACTCACAAGAGGTCCTACCACCAGTAAATACATTATGTGGCATTGTAAATAATTATAATGAAATCGATAAAAGACATAACCGATACAGTTATTTTTCAACCTAATTTTTCCTCGATACAAAAGACGTGAAGATAAAATACAGGAAAACCTTATCACTTAGATACTTAGTAACAAGAAAAATATCTGGAAAAAACCGGTTTACACTAAGCCATCAATCAAGTTCAAACAATCGATCCTAGTATTTTTTTATTATACAAAATTCCATCTTGCTTCAGAGTACTTACTACTTTAAAGCACTTACAGTATCAGATAATAAATTCTGACACGGAACAAATACTTTAGTTAAATGAAGCCGCAAATCGAGTTATTAGCATTCGGAATAAACTTGTTAATTCCGTTGTAATCTTGATTATACAACTAGACCGGTGCGCTGGCACGTTCGCAGCACGTGGAAGGCAAGGTCACTTGAAGTTAACAAATTTTATAAGACCCACCGAACTTAAGAAATCATTATATTTGTGGTATCTAATTACATAGGTTAAAGCTTTGGGATATGTTTTTTTTTTTTTTTTTTATAAAATACAGTGCAAACGTCAATTTTGAATACGTTCTGATCTAAAGGTTATGACGCCCGGTGTACCTACTCATAACTGTCGAGCGATGCGACAATGCCGGTGATAAAATCCTATGGACAGGTACCAACTTTACTAATAAAATATACACTTAATTCGTGTTCACGAATGACATATACAATAAAAAAGTTATATCGTGTAATAAAAAATCAAACTCGCATTAATTGCTACACAATTGAGTCCTAGAACTCAAAGGCGGTATTCGCGTTGTATTCCCGATTCACTAGCGGTGCTTTTAGGTACGGCAAGCATCGGTCACCATTCTCGTCGAATTCGTCGCTTGTGACGAAGTCTTCGGCGAGAAATTGACCCATAAACACAGCCCACTGAGTTTCTCGCCGAATCTTCTCAGTCAGATTTCCTATCCGGTGGTAGATTCTGCGAAGCACTGCTCTTGCTAGGGCCAGTGTTAGCAACGTCATCAGGTTAGAGCCTCGTGAGCTCACCTACTCGCTCGGTTACGCTGGCCAAGCCTTTAAAAACTACCAGCTTAGGTAAGAAAAAAAAAAGATTGTAATGTCTATAATATGGGCTTCGGTAACTATTTTAAATCACGTAGGCCGTGAACTTAAACAAAAGGGTACGCAATTTAAAAAAAAAAGGATCATAGAAAAACAGTGACTTCGTTCAAAATTTGCATTTGAAAAATAATATTAATATCATCCGTCGTTACTTGTCGTTTCCTGATGACTTCATTGAACTGTGGCTGATTTTGACTTGGTAGTTTCGTAATCAACAAAACTTTTTAGGTCATACCTATTGTTAGTTTCATTCAAACATCTGGTAATTCTGTAAACGAAACGACTTCGTACTATAAAACTTACGTGAACATTTTGTGCTTTTGATATCCAAATATCAATTAACAAACTACTATTTCAATGGATTTCGGAAAAGAGGCCTACAGAAGTTAAAAATCTTTTTTACCGTGCGATTCTAGTTAATTTATCCAATGACTAAGCCCCGAGCATGTCCGAGTTGTCGACACAAAAAAATACATCAAATTGATAATGCCTGCTGTACCTAAGATTTGATAAATAAATGTACCTCATTGTTATCGAAGATAAACTGGTGGTTGGACGTGAGTCAGAATATAATCAGACCTGCAAATATTTAAACTAACGTGATTAATTACGGTAGGTCGTTAAGCCAACATGGGTAGGTGTAATCTATCGTTCAACCACCACTTTAATGTACTGATGTACTAATGTAATGATGGGGGCGGCGGGCGCACTGTCCTGTCCTCTATCCAAGTCTGCAGGAGGGAGCCACACCCGGGCTACCACCAGTGGGGCTACTCGGATGACGACGCTCAGCACGCGCTTGAAGTTTGCCCACGTTGGGAGCACCTGCGGGGAGGTGTCGTCACGATGTTGGAGCGGAACCACTCCTTGCGGGCTGTCGTCGCCTGTGTGGTAGAGGACCGGAGTTCGTGGGAGGCCATGGCCGGGTTTTGCGACATGGCACTCCGTGAGGCTGAGGAGCGTGAAAGGGGGTAGTATCCTCCTTCGGCTCCTCAACGCAGGCGGGCTGGGCGACCCTCGGCTTCCGTAGGGGCCGTCGAGTGCCGGATGTCGATGTATATGTGCCATTCTGGCGTCAAGCGTGGAATAGCCATTATACAATACAAATGAGGCTTCGACCTCATGTCTGAAGGTGAGGGACGGCATTGACGTTATGATTTTTATCGGCTTTCGCTAACCACTAAACACCAGGTGGGACAAGAGTTACTTGCAATAAATACATATTTTCGCTTCGCTTAGGGCATAGGGTATTGTCAGTTTACGACACCCTGTATATGAAATTCTTTAAAAGCTTGTATCAGCATGATATTCATGTCATTAGTCTTATTTAGATGTGCCGAACTTCATCGTTGAGATCGTTCCAAACGCTCGCAATAAAATTTATGTAGGACTTAAAAATAAACTCGATCTTTGTTATCAACTAAAACAGCGCACAATAAACGACTGACTAATTTAATAAGACCTCAGAATATATTTTAGAAACACTAATGTGAAGCCCTCATTATTCTGGTAAAGATATTGTGACGTACATAACGATGGTCAGATTCTACAAGACTGAGCCAGTTTCAATGTTTTAAATTGACACTAAGGTTGTTACGCTTCCCCGTTTAGGTTGGTATCATAAAACAAAATTATTTTTCGGTAGGGACAACTGGAGCACGATCTTGGCATGAAACTCTTCCGGCCACATTCCTGTAGTTTTGAAACGTGATAATTCGAGTTTTGCAAATAGAATCACCTAATATTATTATTACGAAAATCGTATTAGAATAACTAGATGATGACCGAGCTTAGCTCGGTTTTTTTTTTGATAACGCCATCTTGTTGTGTCTTTAAAGCGGTTAGTTGCCCTCAATTAAGAAAAATAGTATTATTATTCGCCAATAGATATCGGGAAGAGTTGATTATTGAAAACACGATTCTGAAAATAAATCGTAGCTAGATCGATTTATCGCCCCCGAAATCCCCTGTATACAAAATTTTATGAAAATCGTTGGAGCTGTTTCCGAGATTCAGATTATATACATATATATACAAGAATTGCTCGTTTAAAGGTATAAGATAATTTTCAATTCTATTTTTAACCCGTGTATATTATTATAACTTAACTAACAGCGTCGGTATGTTTTAGTCCATTTGTGTTGCCCATCAAAATTAGATGGTAGAAACTTGATTTTATGGATCAGCCACTTATCGGGGCAGCTGTTGTAACTATACTGAGACCTTAGAACTTATATCTCAAGGTGGGTGGCGCATTTACGTTATAGATGTCTATGGGCTCCAGTAACCACCAGTAAAACTAGGTGGGCTGTGAGTCCGTCCACCCATCTAAGCAACAAAAATAAATAAATAAAAAGATTTTATGGAATTTTTATACCCCGAACGACATTTTAAAATATCTGGTCACACAGGTCACAGTGAAATATTAAAAGTGAATCGATAGACTGATAACCTTTAGTGGGTATGAATTATTTGAAGACTCCAAGCGATTAATTGGGGCAAGGACTGTCATCGACACAGCGATGCAGGGCGGTCGATAGCGACAGTGGAAGGCTACAACGCTTCAAGGAAGGAAACTTAGTGTGATTTTTTATGCCTTCTATTTTCATTATTAAATTGATTGACTCTTTCGCATTATTGTGGAAAAAGAATACGTTTTTTTTATTCTAATACTAGCTGACTCGGCAGAGTTCGTAATGCCTCAATGGATAAATAAAAGAATTTCTATAAAATAAACTTAAAACAAAAAAAAAGAAAAACAAAATTGTTATTTTAATTTAATTCCGAGCAATTACATATTTATCTCCTTTTAAACCTTCTCTGGACTTCCACAAATAATTCAAGACCAAAATTAGCCAAATCCGTACAGCCGTTCTCGAGTTTTAGCGAGACTAACGAAGAGCAATTCATTTTTATATATTATGTATATAGAAGATATATAGATAACAAGCTACATACAGAGTTAAACAAAAATATTTTTACAAGAACCGTAAAAGTAATTACAATTATGTTTTTATATTGATCAGAAGAAGTTTTGTAATTACAGATAGATAAATAAAAAAGGATGAGGTAATGTATTATTCTACGTAAGTATGCAGTTTCAAGTGTTGTATCTTAAAATCTAAACAAGCGTAATATAACTAACTAGTTATGTTTCAATCTCGCATTTATTCTAATTCTAATACTATTCTCGGCGAAATTAGATAGGCGATCGAGCTCACAAGTCTCCCAGTGTTGAATGCTTACTGGCGCTTATAGAAATACCGCCACTCACCATGAAAGATGCGAAATTAAAATGTCGACCTCGATCTCGAGAAAGTATGGACACATAATTTTATTCAGGAATATTTCATTTAAAGAACGCCATAACTTTTCTCGTGATTTCTTTCTACAGCCATATCGAACAATAATGACCAACTTCAAAAGAACCCTGTCGATATTGCCGAATTATTATTACTGGCAAAACGGCATTTTGTGTAGTTGTGGGCGGACGGAAGTTTACGACGCCAAATATATTTTTACACGTTCCGAAATTCGAATCTTGCGTATTTTTAATTTTATGCCTCTATTTTTGATTAAAAATAATCTAATTTCTGAGAATTTCTACTTAGAATTCTATACCATTTTACGATGATACAAAACAGCTTCGAATAAATTCGTGAATGATTTCAATAACTTCGTTCTTTTTTTAAACATCTAATTCGACATGTGTTTTCAAGAAGACACTAAAGTAATTCTATATGTACTTCAAATGTTTAAATGTTTGTTTAATTTTGATCTTTGATTAACAAAATTGTACAAAATTCAATACAATATTCTCAAGAATATAATAAGTTTATTCTCTTATTGTTTTAGTATATATTTTTATACCTTATTATAATATTCAAAATAAAATATATTAATCGTGTTTCGTGAGCTTTATTCGATTTTATAGGGCGCCATTTTTTGTAAACAACATTGAGATGAGTTTTTTTTTTTTTATGTTTAGATGGGTGGACGAGCTTACAGCCCACCTGATGTTAAGTGGTTACTGGAGCCCATAGACATCCACAACGTAAATGCGCCACCCATAATCACTCCACTTGTGACCACTCAACAAGTACACCGTATGCTATCTATGTAACATATTTATATCTGCATACACTGGCAATAAAAAAGATTAATCAGAGAGGGAAATGAAAATGTTAATATAAAAATTTAAGCCATTCAGCAAACAGGCTTTCACCGGTAGATTGATTATTTAAATGAGTACTAATTTTTTAACTCATTATTTTATTGGACTCTATGTAATTACGCCGATAGAACAAGACTACAGAATGTTAAATTACTATGTTAAATTCCATTAATTCAAAAAAATCTATCAACTAATTATTATAAATGATAGATACAGAGCCTTTTCTTTTATTACAACTATATTTCCTTTAAATAAATAATTTTGTTTGCATATAAAAAAATATCTAGCCCGCTGACTTTGATTCTATACTTCTGAGGCCCGTGGCTTTCTTTAAATAAATAATTTTGTTTGCATATAAAAAAATATCTAGCCCGCTGACTTTGATTCTATACTTCTGAGGACCGTAGCTTTCTTTGCAACCGACGGCAGAGTTTATGTTTGAAGATTTATTTATAAATACATAGTATATACAAAAAGTCACAAAAGTTTTTAAATAGCATTTCTTTCGATAATCTAATGAAATTAATTTGTAAGCAAATACAAGCGTGTCCTTGACAGATTGATCCGGATACACGTCCGTGAACGTCTTGTCGGCGAAAACACTGAGAATATTTTCGTTGAGGCACAATCAAAATCCAGAATCAAAACAAAAGTAAATGCTTCGAGAACAGTCTATTGTTATCACGACTGTACTCATGTTCCAGTTGTTGGCTGTACTTATTACACACGTTGGCTGTACACTTTTTCGTACCCGCATTTTCGTATTTAGTTTTTTCTTTTAATAATCCACTTCTAAATAATTTTTATATTGTCCATGAAGACTCACAAAATCAGTTCATACATTGTTCGTTTAATTTACATATTATTGAATGTATTTGCTACCCCAAAGTTTAATTAAAAACAAGGCTATTTTTAATTTACATTTGTTATTTTTTTAGTATTTCAACAGCAATCATTACAAAATGTAGTGCAACAGCGACGGGCGGAAGGATGTTTTTTACATAATAATTTTATGCGCAAATTCCTAACCATTATATTCGTGTTATCAATTAAATAATTTAAACCAAAAGTTCTAAGTTTTAGTCAATATTATTGACTATTAGGATAATTTAATTTCATAGAATATTCTAGAAACGCTGGTTGGATGTGGTAAAGGTGGATATGGTGGAGAATAACCTCATCCAGAAGGATGCCGAAAACTGGGCAAAGTGGAGAAGTTTAAGTAGGAAAGCGGATCCTGGTACTAGACCGAGAAAACGCTGAGGAAAAGAAGAATGCTTAGAATTTTGTTTACGTTTTGGGATGATTCGAGCATATTTCTTGGACTCACCCTCTACATAATTCAATGACCACTTGTTAAACACGCAAATTCCTGCACTGGATTTACTTGCCAAGCTCCTAAGTGGAGACGATGATTCGGCTTTTCGTTGGCCGACAGCAAAAATAACAAATACTCGGTTAAGAGTTACTAAAATATGGGATGTTTATGTTATAGGTTGTCTGCGACCTTGTTAGGGTTGTCTAGTTTTCGTTGTCTTATGAGTAGGTAAACGTATGAATATATTTGTTCGAATTACGTTATATCGCCTATCCGAAGTCTGTCCTGATGGCTATACATCTATACCTATATATTAATACGTGAAGCAAAAACGTTGTATCCCTTTTTACGAAAATTGCGCGGACGGAGGAGTATGAAATTTTCCACACTTATAGAGAATATAGAGAAGAAGTACACAATGCTAATATTTTTTTAAAGTAATGCATAAAATATACATTAAATCAATAAAGAAAACATTACACACACTACATACCGTGTATTTGACGCACACACAAATTCACATTTGATATGTAAAATTGATAACATACGCGTGATTATTATCTCTTCTTGGAAGATGTTTCGAGCAGCTTTATCTTAAAAGGAGTTAACATGTACAAAGTTCAGGTGTTTCCTACATACAAAGTGGGTAACAAAATATTGTAGCCAAGCCAAAGCTTTTCGATCCAATAACAAAGTCATCTCGCCAACAAAGAAATAAATACACTTTTATGAGTTTATACGAAGGACACAAAACATTTCCTTGGCTACCTAAAAGGTTTAGCCTTGGCCGACTTTTCAAGGAGTAAACACAATGTTGTTGTGACGCATTTCACTATTCTTCTTTTTATGAAAAATCATAATATGGAGTGAAAAGAAATGAAGATGATTAATTTGAGACATTAATTAACTGGGATGAAATTAAATTAAATGAGATGACATGGGACAAAATATAATCTCAGTAAAATGGTGATCATTTTGTCATGGTAGTCAGTGGTGGACTTTTTGGAGGATCCCGAGAAGCTACGTCTAGCGGCTTTGTTTCATTTTCCGACTTTTGTGCACTTTCACAAATATTAAACAGTTAATAAACCACCGTTATTACACATTTAAACCTGAAGAAACACTAAATAGACAAATAAAACAAATCACACAACTTCACTCCTCGCGTTCCCGCCAAAAAGTTCCATTTCACTAGAGTGCGCAAAATTATTGCCTACCTTTTTTTAAAACAATTTACATTGTACAGTAGCATTCTTTCGTTGTGCATTTGAAGATATTAAATAGATGCCACCAACGTGCCTATTGCCACGAGGTAGGTAATTTATTATTTTTTACTTTCAGGGGGCTATTCTGGCTTCACCATGAATGGAGCGCGAACTGACATAACTTGCGAACTGACCTAGCAAGAGCAGTGCTTCGCTGAATCTACTGCCGGATCGGAATTGCCACGCGCTAATAAGATCCGACGAGAAACTCAGTGGGTTAAATTGCTTTTCGAACTCCTCCTCGCATCTGATGAGACGACCAGTTAAGCGTGAATCGATTTTTATTTTTTTCCCTACCTATGCTGATAGCCTTGAGAGAGTAATTCAGCTTCACCCTAACGTGTGTAGGTGAGCTCACGGGGCTCAAATCGGAGTGTTGCTAACACTGACCCTAGCAAAAGCAGTGCTTCGCAGAAGCTTCTACCACCGGATCGGAAACGCGACCCACTGAGAAGATCCGGCGAGAAACTCAGTGGGCTGTATCTATGGGCTAATTCGCTCGTCAAGCCCTTCGTCGCATGCGACGGGTTCGACGAAAGTGAATCTATGATGCTATCTGTTTTAACGCGCAGTATAGCAGTCATTGCAATACAAAAGGCCTTTTGAAATCCGCCGTGGGATTCCCCTTGTGATTTTATGAGCTCAGGTACACAGAACACTAAAAAACAACCAAAAAAATTTGCGGGCATTCATTCACAATGACAACATTTAACATTAGAATTAACTTAAATAGAGGATATAGTTATACTGAAATCAAAAACCAATTTTGCAAAAAGAAGTAACTGTTTTTGTTTGCATATTTAATATCTTCCGTTATATATCATGCTGGCGTTGAACCGAAATTATCAAAGAAGACCCCTAAATCTTATTATAAACAGCATTTACCTTGACCTGGTGGCCTGATTTGTCACCTTGTTTGGATCAATATAACAAGGAGACTCAATGTAAAAGTTTTAATAAGATTCCGTACATATAACTAAAATAATCAAACTATAATTGGATAAGTGGATAAATGTAGATTTTGTTTATAACAAGCGGAAGTATTTTCAGTAGGTGAAATTATAGAGACAAGTTTGGGCTTTTCATTTTTGACTATTTTCAAGTTACTATAGTTTATATACATTAATGTCATTTTATCAATTATTGATCTGAACACAAACTGATTGCTTCGTAATGAAACAAATGTGTATATTAATACTCTTAAAACCAAAATCGATTAAAATAAGACAGCTGTGCCAGCAGTATATGCTTGTATTATGTACATATGTATATTAGAAATTCATCTTAAAATCCTGCTAGTTCTAATCTAATTATTATAATATGTATTGATTTTGCAATATTTAGTATTTTATTTTTGTATTAAGATTTATTTGATATATGAATATGTATTCGAAAAAGTACAAGGCCGGATCTTTTGCCGAATCTCCTAAGCGTTGAAACTGTACTAATCCGAATGTTTAGTAAAGTCATCACGACTCAAAAGCGCCTGTAAAAGCCTATTCGAATAAACGATTTGATTTATGTTTTATCGATTCTTTTAACTCGCTCCTTACAGTTTTTTCCAGTAGAATACCTATTGTAATTCTTAACTAACTTCTCGATAGAAGAAACTTGAAATTTAGAACATAACTTACAATCGAATGATGACAATCTTATGACATTCTTATGAATGATGACATTAAAACATTATAGAATTATTTATTTATCTAAACATTAACAAAATACTCGTATACCATTATATCTGACAAATTAAATCATTATTTATTAACAAACCAAGTAGGTACCTCAGTTTTTTTTAACTTACATATCAGCCTAGACAATATAAAATGAAATTTATAAAGGCTTCATTTTATTTTCGATTTTTGCTTTTTAAAAAAGAAAACTGCTGGGCTTTGCAGAGAAATTCATTGATTCGGAACTCTAAGCTATAATGATAACATTGATAATAAAAATCGATAAATTCACACATGACACATGATTATCGTTGGCTTGCGTAATATTTCCGCAAATTGATATGGAACGATTAGCTGCGTTAAAACTTTAATATCAAATTAGGATACCTTAAATTCTTGGATCATAGATAAAACTCTATCGATAGTTAAATTTTTGTAGATATTAAGTGAGGTATTGATAATTTTATTGCGCAGTTCTCTAGAAATTTATTACATATTATAATTAAAACGTAAACGATCTCTGTTCCATACAATAATTCCTTCTATGCTTTTGAAACCACGAATCACATTCGGTACAAGAATAATTACGATCAGACCTGGAATACCAAAAATCTTTAATAAAGATCCTATCCCACTAGCCACTAGGCCAACGAGTCGAGATTCAGTCATTCTTTTACATAAAAACGTCCAAAACTTTAACTTCCTAGAGCCTCATAATAGGCACGGATTTACAAATTTTAAGTGTTGCTAACACTGGCTCTAGCAAGAGCAGTGCTTCGCAGAATCTACCACCGGATCGGAAACTCAACCCACTGAGAAGATCCAGCGAGAAACTTAGCGGGCTTTGTCTATAGGTTAATTTACTCGTCGAGCCCTTCGTCGCTAGCAACGGGTTCGACGAGGATGGTGACCGGTGCTTGAGGTACCTAAAAGCACCGTTAATGGATCGGGAGTATCCGTAATGACATGTTTGGGGATGACATCGACTGTTTACCATTCGATCAACAGGATGTATGTATCGTTGCCCCGATGCCTGAGTCGGATATAATGTATTATTAAAGTCGCCGCATACGATAACCGTAGCTGCTCTTGTTCAAACTCTTATCATGTAAGCCAGCCCTATGAATACAAAATAACAATGACAAGTTCTCTTTGCTGGTTCACGTTTTATAAATAGGTGAATTACAAAGATATAACTTCAGTGATTTATCTTAATAATCCTACCATTACTGACTTTACGTGTGTGTTCCTAAGAATAACACTATCATTTAGCAAACATTTATGTGAGGTAAAATTATGGCCGTCTACATATTTATGATGACCTTATTTTAGTTTGTAATCTTTTTACTCTGTTATCTTAAAACACAATAATGACTGCTCACTCACAACTCACTCATGTATGAGTCGAAGTTATGTATATTGTAATGCATTCGTATACTGTATTCCTAACATTAAAAGAATTGTTAGATATTTTAAGCTGTCATTGTTTCTTCTAACACAGTTTTGACATAAATCACAATCATCAATGATTAGGATGAGGGATAGGAGGAGGAATACATTTATAAAAATGTTAAAATAGAAATTATATTTTCAGGAAATGATACCGAAAAAATCGAGTTAATTTCGAGAAATTAGCCTCGAGACTTTTGAGATTGTGGTAGGGAAATCATTGATTCGAAGATCTTCTTCGAGTCGAAGGAGAATGAATGACAAGCATAGTTTATGTTGATTAAATTTACCAAATCATTAGTTAGCTATGACTTTTTTTAAGCCCCGTCTGGACTCTAGCCATCTAGACTCTACAGACTAACATTAAAATCATCAGTTTTCGTGCTTATAATGCTGCACGCGTCCTAAAAGAGCATATAATTGTCTATATACCTAAATCGTTTGAACTTAAGGGATGAGAGACCCTTTATACAGTAAAAGCTCTTTACTCGTGCTTCATTCAATCGCGTTTTTACTATTCGCGGATTAAAATAACGCGACCGAATTCTTATATTCGCGGATCTAATCGAAGATTTCTTTATTCGTGGATCTAATGGGTACATGGGTACATACAAATTGTTTAAAAGGATTCCAATATGTAGGTATCCAACCGAATATCCTTTGTAAACCCGCTTTTTCATATTCACCGTTTCTGTATTGGCGGCATATTTACGGGATATATATTATATACCCCACGAATAAAGAGCTTAACTGATATTTAGACCTTTAGTCATAAGGTCGGTGGTGGTACATCTCAATGATGTATATGGTTACTTAACCTAAACTTAATATTTATGGCTCATACAGAAATAATTTTAATGGTTTTAGCACTATGTCAAAAATTCTGCGGGCAACGGAATGTTAGACTATTTTAGCTTACTCTGTTTATTTTCCTTTCTGATCAAAACAAATTCCGTTTAGCTCTCCGAACAGCCTCAAAAAATTACCTCCTTCGACGGTAATGTCATATTTAATTGTATTGCATTGTATTGTATATTGTGCAATGTTTGTTATAAAAAATGCCATTACCCAGAATTATAAATTAAGACTTCTCTTCGCCGGCAAGTAGGTACTCATTACCGCTATAGTTATTAAATATAAACATAAAGTATGCAGAAACCTTGCCAAGAATTCAAACACTAAATGTCCTGCACTTTCTTGGAATTTATTTTTGAACTAGACTACGAGTGTGGCCGTATTTCCTAGACTTTATGAATAGAATTTTAAAGAAAAAATAACAAAACATATGTAACAAATAAAATAAATTCTATAAACGTGACATGTCAAGTATTATTTGACAATTATTTAAAACTTAAACTCTTTTACGTTTTAAAAATAGTATGTCTACATTATATTAATAACAAAATATTAAATAATAATAAAATATTAACTTATAAATCCTATTTTCAGTATCGTTGCATTCTCTTTACTGACTATTTTCTACAGGTTTTAAAGAATTATTGTTCCTTTTTCCATTTGACTGTTGTATTTCACGATGATAAACATTTATTTTCTGATATAGATATCGTCATATTTCATAGACTTTCATTATGAAACGCTATTACACGTTCAGTAAATAAACAGACACACCTGTATTACGTCAATTTATGAGTTTATTAAATTATTTTTATTATGACATAATTTAATAACATTATAAATGACTACAGATTACCTAATCTTCTTATTATGTTATAAATTTTATAATGCTTCATAGAAATGTTCTTTGTTATTGGCCTAAATAGTTCAAAGTCTATCTGTTGTTGATAGCTTACGTAATTTACGTCGAAGAGTTGGAATGACATTGGAATTCCTTTAATTCTTACCAGATTTAATGAAAGCAATTAAGCAGTTTTCTTTTTTAATTTGTATGAAATTGTTATTAACTAAGTTAACAACTTCTAAAATAACTAAATTGCGTTAATATGGTCACATGATAAATAGTGGTCCAGTTATCTATGACAGAAGCTGTGAGGACGCTTTAGATTCGGTAAACCTAAGGTCCAACAGTTGTGAGCGAGTAATAAACTTGTTGATTCTTGTTTAATGAATTCCCGTGAATCTAATTCAATATTATTTTATTCTAGTACCAGACATAATGAAGAACAAAAAAATTCAATAGGTACGTTTGAAGTAAAACTCGGATATCATTTTTCTTTGTCCTCTACAAACTAACTATAATTGAGGCCTATAAAATCAAAGGCAGCTAAATCCAAGTCTGTCAAATATTCAGGTAAACTACAAAAATCGGCCCTAAACACGTCATTACGGATCCTCCCGATCCATCGAAGTTCTACTGCTCTTGCTAGGGCCAGTGTTAGTAACACTCCCGGTTTGAGAAGCTGAATTAACTTTGTTCGAATAGCTACGATATTCTTTATTTTAAAGCAGATTTATAAAGAATGAGAATATTACTAATAATCTGAATTTTAAATGATAAAACTTCGTTTATTAGTACTTAGTACTGAGTAAAAATAAATTTTTTGAACTGAATTTGTTAGAGATTTAGCTGCATTTGTTATAACATGAAAACACTAAAGCGTGTCCAACTAATTAAACAAGATAGCGCCATTGTTTATCCATTTTACGACATTATGGCGTTTAGCTGCCTTTGATTTTATAGGCCTCAATTGGTATAAATTAATTTGTACCGGTGTCACAAAATAGAAGAAGTTTCGCAAAAATCGCACTAAAAATTGTTACATGAAAATTTTGCGTATATACAAGTTCAGAACTGCAACATTTGTACGTTGTCTACAACATTTCAGATCAAAGAGAATCGAGAATGATTTTAGTTCAATTAAAACTCGTCGACTGTGTACGACGTGTGTATTTCCGAATTCAAGAACGTATCTGTAGCAATAGTGGATAGTGGCACTAACATCTATACTTATAAATCTACAGTGGTTTTTACGGATGTTCCGTTATAACTACTGAACCATGCATCCGATTGACTTGAAACTTGGTATCCATATAAAAAATACATGTACTTAATGGATAGGCTAATATTTATATGAGTGTTGGACTTCCTAATAGTAATGACAATAAGTAATAATGTCAATTTTAAATGCCCAGCGAAGCGGGCGAGTACGGCTAGTATTAACATAAACCAAGCAGCGACAGTGGCACTAACATACATATTAACATAAACCAATATTTTCCGCATTGAATGGGTAACGCTGCGCTGAGGCTATTTTGTATTCCGTTCTGGCTTCTGACGTATTCAATCGTCAGATATCCCCAAACATTACTACGGAAAAGTTTTGGATTTGGATACATTAGCATTACACAACTGGAATAAGATTTTAACAGAATAAAATTTTTCCATGAACTTTTTGTTCTTGTACATAGATGTTAATTTTCTAAAACGGATCTTTAATTATCGCTTGACTAGGTGAACGACCACATGGCTCACCTGGTGTTAAGTGGTTGCCGGAGCCAATAGACATAACAAAACAGATAATAGACAATAAAATAGATGCCGCCACCCAAATTCACACTTAAGGTTTTCATGTTTCAATTGTATAGTTATTACGCTAATTACATTTTTTTATTGCCTATATGGGTGGACGATATCACAGCCCACCTGGTGTTATGCGGGGTGGGATTTATATAACACGATTTCTAGTTAGAAATATTGGTTACTGCCTTCGGGATTTGATAGCCGGCATAAGCGCCATGTGATCGGGGGGGAAAATACTGCACATTCTTTCTTCTCAGTCGGACACTCTTGGCAGAGATGGCGGTTCCAAGCGTTTTGAGTAGATACATTCGACCATAGTGGACTGAGTTGCCTTCATTATTAGGTCAGTCCAGTGGGTTGGTGATCGGCGACGTGATCTCCTGCCTTCCACCCGGCCTTAGACTACCAGTCCCTCCATCGAGTCCTCTTTTGATTGTCCTGATTTGACCAAACATTTTCACACATTCCTAGGACTACACACGTAACCAATCAATCGGTTCTCAACGATTCTTCAACGATTCTCAACTCAAATTCAGAACAAAGCCTAGTCTTCCAAACATATGCCCGCAGATTGTATTTGGCCTATTTCGAAATAGCTCGTAATTCTGATGATAGCCTCCAAAAGCTAACCGTTACCGGAAAAATAGAGGGCAGAATGCTGAGAGTCGGAACCGATGGAGAAACATCATACGGAAGAAACTGATACCCTAATCACCGGCATTGAGCAATCTACATAAGGAAGAGGACAGGCATGTTACTAAAATTATTATTTTTTCAACCCTGTCGGCGACTTACCTGTTCTTTCAGAATAAATAGCTTGACGAATACTCTTAAACGCGTCGGAGCGGTATTCAAAAGCGATTATCGCATTTTATTTTTTATTTCGGGCAGATTTAAACATTATCGTGTTTGTTTACGATTAATCAATTGAAAATTTTTAATATAATCTCCGTGGATATTATAGAGATCAAATTTAGGAAGCGACTATGCATCTATTTCAAAACAAACCCGCCAGTGTCTTTTAGCGACAACTATTACAAACATCAAAGGGGACTTTAAAAAAGAATTTCCAATTATATATGACGTTTACCAGGAATGATTGGTTAAGACTGGTTATGAATCCAACAAAATAATGAATCATACGTAACGCAGTACACATGGAGGATCACGAGTGGAAAACTTAACCGCGAACCCTCCATTGATTAGTCATTTTGGTCTTGTTAAAATAAGTCACAATACCAGTGACATTGTCATGTCTCTACTGATTAATTTCAATCCAGCTCCTGTTGCCGCAAACTGCCGCACAAGGACGACTCTTATATTCTTCTAGGATGAAACATAAATTAGAGCAATAAGGAACACCTTTAGGATTTATAAATTAAACACCGATAAAGCCAAAGCACACAAGTGGTGCTTATTTAAGATTTTTCTGAGAAAAACTGGTCTAACAGTTCCTGTTGTATGTTGCACAATGTTTTAAACTGTAATATTTATTTATTTATTTGGGAAACAAACAGTACAATACAAACATATAATATTTTAAAAAAATATAGCTAAAACAATAACCAAATATGTTTCCACAATCAAAATCACATATAAGTAGAAAGTGAATAAGAAGAGAAATTTAGAAATTTAAATTACAAAAAAACAAAAGCAACACAATACGCACATATTATTTTATACATTAACTTACACTATAAAACTATAATACTTATCGAGCTAAATCACCCTATAAATATTATAAAATAGCTTTTCTATATCGACGCTTGAAAGGCAAAAGTGACTAAGCGACAATAACTGCTTTGTACATAAATGATAGGCAATAACCATATTCAATGCGCAAAAAATATATATTTCTAGGTCTATTAAAATCATTTCAATCCTACAGCTACTAGCTAGATTCTACTACAGCTAGATTCGTTAAAATAAATTTTGTTTTCAGGTATTTCAACTTTAAATTAGTCTACTGTAAAGTTCACGCATTGTCGCTTAGTCACGTTTGCCTTTCAACCGTCGATATGCTACAAGTGACAAGCAAAAGATGTCAGCATTAGGAACTTAGCATCATACAACTACAATATCAAAGTAAACTCGAAATAGTGTTATAATTTTTACCTCTTAAGAAAGCTGAAACTCATTTTAGTGCATAAACACTTACGTATCACCGCTAAATGATACGCTCAGTCACTTGTCACGAGACTAATTTATTTTCCGTTACCCACGATCTATTAGTGTTCTCACGCTGATTTTCTTTGTTCCATATAAAACGTGTTAATTAAATTATTTAGTATCGTATTATTAATCTAATTGTATACCAACTGCTTTGACGTATTCAAAGTGACGAGTAAATCCGGGTAATGTTAAATATGTGACGTCAACAGACCACTAAGTCTTTATAAATCCCAATTTATCACACTCGGGTATTACTTTGGTTTTAATATTTAATTTTACCGTGGAAGGACATACGAACTTGTGGACCTATTTCTGCTGATAGAGTTATACAATGTGAACGCTACCTTGTACCTTGAGGTCTTAATTCGAAGTTGGCACATCATAAGGTCTAAATTTTTGACACTACAAATTAGATTCCTTCTCTGTCGTTTGACTGCAGTAATTTTCTTATCTACAACTGTAAACATACATTACTCTTATCTCAACCTTTGAAGTGGTTCAACAGACCTTTCTAAACATTGGCCATTCTAGAATATGCCATACTTATCGAGTGTCAAGGAACGTGAGGATTTCCATGGTGTGTCAGTTCATCCCTGCTCATCGGAAAACAGATATTAAAATTTTAATTATGCATATTTCATTGATACAAAAGTATTGGGGTCTGCTATTTATGTGCTGAAATAGGGTATACAAACTTGGTTCAAATTGGTAGTTGCAATTAATTAGTACAAGACGTTAACATCTGCAATGAACTACTACTACTACTACTATCCGTCCCTGTTCCCGTTATCTGGGGTCGGGTCTCCTCACTCTACGGCGCCAGGTTGATCTGTCCTGGGTTGTCGGTTTTGGCAATTGGGCTTTCTTAAGGTCTCTTTCGATGTTTGACCACCAGGTCGATGGCGGGCGGCCTCTACCTTTCTTTTGTTCTGGCAAGCCCAATGCAACCTTTACCACATGATCTTCGCCACGTCTCATGATATGGCCATACCATCTAAGCCGATTTTCCGTCATTATGTCTGTGATTGATGTGACTTTAAAGCTCCCCCGTATGTATTCATTCCGAATTCTGTCCATCCTGGTTACCCCACCCGCCCAGCGCAACATCTTCATTTCGTTTACATGTGCCATCTGCAATGAACTAGTGGAACAAATATTAATAGCTCCTGCATCGAAGTATTTAGTAGGTAGGTAGGTATGAAGTATGCCATTCGTCCGAATGTTGGTAGCCTCCAAAACGTTAATTAGTTTATGCAGCGGAGCGTTGGTGGCCGGAAATCTACTCGGTATTTATTAACAAAAACTACAGCTGAAAAGAAAATGTAATAAAATGGAAACATTTAGGAAAATAACGCGCGGTCGAGAAAAATCTGACCAGATAAGCCTGGGGAGCAAATGAGCTCCTATATTGTGTTATTCTCGAGCCCGTAAATATCTCAAAGTAAATACTGTCGAGGTCTACATGATTACTTCGCAACCAAAAAAGCAGGCTGGTAAAGATATTCGATAAAGTAAAGACATAAAAAAATTGGGAATACAAACGCAGCTGCAATTAGGTGCAAATCGCCGTTTTACAAGTTTTAATTAGCGTTTGATGCATAGTTATAAAACCTAAAGAAAAAAGTCTAAGTTGTTAGATATACTTGGTATAGTATATATAGTTTTTTGAACATGTTAACCAATTTAGACGAATAAACAATATCTCTCACTCAAATTAATTTTCATTGAGATTAATTTTTAAGCCTATTACTTTCACGTATCATATTACTTTAACTAGACTAAGTTGGAAGGGGACTCTCCACTTTCATGGCTATAGAAGTGAATATCGTAGCCGTTTAATATAAATATAAAATAAAACATCATTATGAATTGTAACATAATTTGTGACGAGCAGTTTGTTAATCGTTCTCAATAAATCTCAGTTACAAAATCCAATTTGCATAATTTTTTTCCGGTAATTCATAATATATATTTTACAAACTTTCCTTCCGAGGTTGAATTTTATTATTTTGAATAGACACATTTGTGAAACTTTCAGAACTAAATGGCAATATAGTCAGTCTGTCAGATTTCAAACATATTAGAAAGTTATTTGAACAATCGGAGAATTCATAAGAACAAATCGGTAAAATAAAAGTAAAACTATAAATCAATACAGTAGGTACTTAATTTTTGTATTTTCAATCGATCTAGGAAAATAATTTGTTTTTCATCCTTGAATATTTAGGTCAGCCGATTGTATCCTATTTGTATTTTCGTATTATCGTAACATGCGTGAGAAAAATATCTACATATGAACAGAACAGACCTACATAACCAATCAACCGAAACTCAAAGAAATATTGCATAACGATTTCAAATCAATTATTATAGTTATTAAACAGGATGAATTGTGAGAATGTAAATTAGTCAATTAACTGATTATTTTTATTGCATAAATTGGTGAATAAGCTCACATCCCTCCTATTTGTAAATCATTACAGGGTCCCGTAGACACCCACCTTGAAATTTGGGTTATATTGACTCAATTGTATGTGTATTGATTACGTAAATAAAAAATTATGAGGGTTTGATTTTTATGACACGATGTTATTTTTTTAATTTGGAAGCCATTCGTGAACATAATATGACAATTACGTATGTGTTTCATGAGATATAATTGGTACCCGCCTACAGGATTCAAACACCGTTGCATCGCTTGATAAGAATGCACCGGGCTTTTAGGACCTTTAGGCCACGACGACTTCTTATATATTTATATAAAATAAGGCTATGTAAAAAAACTATGCGATCCATCTCACCAACCCGCACAAATCCAGACAACTTAGGTTGCGAAATCCGTGGTCGTTTTAAGTGCTCTCTATCGTTAGAAGATTGGTAGGTCCTTAAATCTTTGACCACTGAAGTCGAATGCCGGTGCAAGTGTTGCGTTGCTCCAAAGAAAACATTCCGGTGGCTTCAGTTAAACTGCGCCGAGTTAAGGTGAAAACACCTAAATCTACCCCCGATGTCTGTAACACTCACGGGAAAAAGATCGGTGGGAGTAGCTTAGTATGATTTAATTAATTTATTTCTCAAGGCCGCTATTTCAAACAGCCAACAAGCTGGTTAACTTTGTACAAGAATGAACAATGCAGTGCGCTGTAAACTATATAACTCACCACAAATACACTGTCAAACCCGAACACTTGCGACCGTAGTTCGCATTGTTTTAATATAATTTATAACAATTTTAAACACACTTTAGGATGTTCGACCTCGCTGTTCGTGGCCTTGTTATTTAATATCAATACGTCTGTTATTATTATTTTATTTCCCTACCTCTTCGCTGGCAACCTAAGGGATTATTCCAGCTACACACAAACAGAGGGGTAGGTAAGTTCATGGGCTCAACCTAAAAAAATCTAACATTAGCTCTTGCAAGAGCAGTTCTTTGCGGAATCTACCATTGGATCGTAATCATGACCCACTGGGAAAATCCAGTGAAAAACTCAGTGGGCTAATTTAATTGTTATTTAACGAAATCTTAATTTTTTTTTTCAAACTTTGGGCATAATCCGCTTTATGCAAAAATATCAAATCATTTCATATTTTTTTGGGATCTCGATTGCAAATTTTACGTCAAATAATTAAACTGGTAGCATTAGTTAGGCGGATAAAAAATTTTTTTTTTCTTAAAGAAGAAATACCGTCTATTGGTCTTAAACAAAAATAATGGACATATGTTCACAAACAGAAGGGAGAGTGGTACTGAATTGTTTTAGTTTTGTCAGTTACACATCACTAAAACATTTACGAGGACCCCAGCAATTTATTATAGTGCACAAAAATGTACAAATTCTAAGCACTAAATTTTAAATGGCGTGCACCTTTTACTGGTGGTAGGACCTCTTGTGAGTCCGCGCGGGTAGGTAACACCACCCTGCCTATTTCTGCCGTGAAGCAGTAATGCGTTTCGGTTTGAAGGGTGGGGCAGCCGTTGTAACTATACTGAGACCTTAGAACTTATATCTCAAGGTGGGTGGCGCATTTACGATGTAGATGTCTATGGGCTCCAGTAACCACTTAACACTAGGTGGGCTGTGAGCTCGTCCACCAAACTAGGCAATAAATAAAAAGCATAGATATGTTTTCTTAATATCGAATGAAATAGTTACCTCAAATACCTAAAACGACTCTTACCACAAAAATTATTTTATTGGAAAAATACCGCCTATTTCCATTTGAATAGAGGCTAAAGCGACCGTAATTCAGAACTATTTTATCGTTATAATTCTTACTCAGCCATTTTTATAAACCAGTTACAGCTTTGTCACCGGTTTGGATAGATTATGAACGTGGCAAAGATAATGTATCCGATTGTAATGATTTGTTTTTCAGATCTATCAACAATTCTTCTTTTAAATCGCCTAAATATACCATACATAATACCATTTAGTGTACATGTTATACACATACACGTGTATAGACATCACATATCTGTTTGTTCAAGAGAAGGATATCATATTCAATGACGTACAAAAGGACGAAAATAGATTATTGTTCTCTGTTCTTTGGTTTCACTTTACCTATATAATGTTGATGTTATTATTGTGCTCCTTTTAGGTTACTTTGTTAAGTATTAGCCCACTGAGTTTCTCGCCGGATCTTCTCAGTGGGTCGCGTTTCCGATCCGGTGGTAGATTCTGCGAAGCACGGCTCTTGCTAGGGTTCGTGTTAGCAACGTCGTCAGGTTTGAGCCCCGGGAGCTCACCTACTAGTTAAGGTTCCGCTGAAATAGCCTCTCAAGGCTATCAGCTTAGGTAGTAAAAAAAAAAAGTTAATTATTTTACTTGTGTAGAATATAAAATAGTGAAAAAATTACATATTTTCATTTTAGAAATGATATATATTTACTGATATGATATTTAGTAGGAGTTTTTTTGATTATTCACATACAGATGCGCAGAAACTATTATTATTGAAATAATAACAAATAAAAACAATAACAAAAAAGAAAAATAGTTTGTAAAAACGTTTATAACGAAATCTCATTAACTTTTAGCGGTAGGCAGCGGCTTGGCTCTGCCCCTGGCATTGCTGAAGTCCATGGGCGATGGTAACCACTCACCATCAGGTGGGACGTATGCTCGTTTGCCTACAAGATCAACAAAAAAAACCTCGTTGGATATAAAAAGTAAGGAGGACGTGAAAAGTAAATGGTTTATTTTGCTTTGTAGTACATATTCTTTATTTTTTGTTAAATAATGGCAACTTTACTATACTATGGTAATGAATAAAACACTTACTCTGTAGACTTGACCACAGCACGTGCTTTTAACATACACGTGTAGACGTTTATCTCCCTTGACGTTGTCAATGCATGAAGAGACACTGAAATTCTGATATTAATAACAATCTTGAAGGTTGTGGTTAAAAATAGATCAGACAATGCGGTGTATTCTACTTTAAATAACGTTTTAATTAAAAATATACTTAGAACAGATAGTATCTCTACTGATGTGATTTTTTGTTTTTCGCATAGGAAAGGAAGTCGTTAGAAGTACCTACAGCTTCTGAAAGCTATTTTTCAAACTGTAATTAAACAACGGAACATTTTTAAATTTATTTATTTTACAACTATTTACAATACATACACATTTACCCATTTTATTCTATTTTAAATGTACCTATAAATTATGTCGCAGTATACCACCATCAAACTTTCCTGTTTGTATTTAAACAAAACAAAAGACAAGACGTAACAGATTAATTTCAAATTATTTCGAAAACTACTCAAAATTGTTTTAAATCAATAACAGATATATATGCACCTTAATTTTATCCATGAAGTCTCTTAAGAACATTTTCATCTATGATTTACCATTTGTTAACAAAACAGTTTTTTTACGTTCCTGAAAAGTTCGAGTTTTTCACTTGCGACCTTTTTCCACGAATGGTGCGATCTCTTTACGAAAAAAAATCTTCAGAAATGTTATATAAGTTTTCTTGACATTTAGCTTAACACGAAAACTACCTTTTGTATCGTTAGAGAGGCACAAACAATCGGACTCAGTGACTGTAACATCCGTCTAACCGATTATTACTGGATTTTATTGTCAACAGCCAATACTACGGCTCAATAACTCATCTGATTTGAATGTTACAGCAAATAATGAATTCGATGAAGTAGTGGCGTATATAAAAACTTTACCTTGTAGCGTCACAGATTAAAAAGAGTTTTAATATCAAATTTGAATTTTGAAATGGAATCTGTCAAATCAATGGAATCTGTCAAATCTATTTAACAATGCGATTTCGAGTAACATTTTCATTTAAATCTCAAACTTAATAGGTATAAGGGTTACTTAAGGTACTTTCTTCGGAAATTAAGTATCGAAAAACTACTTTTGTCAAGTCCAAGTTACAAAATGGACAACCGACTTAAAAACGTGATTGTTAATATTATGCTGTAAAATGTTTTATAGGAAATATGCTCGAAAATACTATAATCATGTCTTCATTAATATTCTGTGGGTAAAATATAAAGTAACGAAGGTTGAAGCAAACACATTTTTCCGACAAAACCATTTGGATTTTAACAGATTCTACTCGTCTCAATGATAAAATACTTTACACGGGCATTCAAGATTCAAATGAAGACTTATTGAAAGAACTGAATAGTTGCTGCAATGAATTCAAAACTTCACGTAGACAATGCTTAGAGAATTTACTGTAACATATTCAGACAGCTTATTAACTAGAATGTAATTTATTTATTCTTTTCAAATTATCTTAAATTACTTCTAAAGGAAAATGCCAAAAAATACCGTGGTTTTTGTGAAAGTTTTTGAGTCCGCACGGGTAGATACCACCACCCTGCCTATTTCTGCCGTGAAGCAGTAATGCGTTTCGGTTTGAAGGGTGGGGCAGCCGTCGTAACTATACTGAGACCTTAGAACTTATATCTCAAGGTGGGTGGCGCATTTACGTCGTAGATGTCTATGGGCTCCAGTAACCACTTAACCCCAGGTGGGCTGTGAGCTCGTCTTACCACCTAAGCAATAAAAAAAACTGATTATTAAATTTGCCAAAAGATTTCATCCAGGATATGCCAAGCCTTTTCTGGCAACACTACATCTTGAGGCCAACTTCTACGCCCCATCGCCTTCAGCGTCCCAATTTCGGAAACTCACGAGAAGGTAGAGCTAGACAAATTTTGGTTTCTCTGAAAATACCTGTGCTCTCGTAATTCTCGCGGCTAGAACGTCTTGGACCTGCCTGTTTGTAGTCGAAATTCTAATTCGGGTGATTATTGCAGAGTAGCCTACCTAATTGTTGGACTAAAAGCGTACTCTTCACATTCCCCGCATTGATGTTACGACCAGTTAGATATTTCGTGTAATTTTGTATCACGATTATATTATTAAATGTTGACATTTTATCATAATAATCTATCTTCTTCTTCTTCTATATAAATAAAAATGAATTGCTGTTCGTTAGTCTCGCTAATACTCGAGAACGGCTGGACCGATTTGGCTAATTTTGGTCTTGAATTATTCGTGAAAGTCCAGAGAAGGTTTAAAAGGTGAATAAATATGAAAATACTCGGAATTATATAATAACAAACAATTTTGTTTTTCTTTTGATGTGTCCCCCGTCGGACGGATTCCTTTTTCTGTTTTAAGTTTATTTTATACAAAAGTTTAGGTCTTTTATTTATCGATTGAGGCACTACGAAGTCTGCCGGGCTAGCTAGTTTATTACTAAAGTTTCGCGGATCATCCGTTACCGACGAAATGCTTAATGAATGTAAAAACAGCATGTACTTAATAAGCGGGTATGAAAAAAAAACATTTTTTTATAAAACCTGAAAAACATTCGCTAACGGCCACTCCTGAACAAGCGATGTGACACAATTAATCACATTATTAAACACTTGGGACATTAGTATTACGCTTTTTATGAGTTCAACTAGTTTAGCTTCTAAATATTAGTGCCCCAAATCACAAATGTGTTGAGAAAATAAATACCGGTGCGCCTCACTTGGAGTAGCTATTTCACGTTCAATCTAAAGTCTTAATTTAGGTCTCCACTGACGTAACGATCGTATCGTATAATACGTCGTAATAATGTAAGCAAACAGTTTAATTTGTAAAGTATTTTCGGAGGCTCCAATACATTGATCGATCAGGAGACGTAATTCTATTACTGCCAATGAAGTATTCAATAAAATAGCTACATAATTCTGAAGATGGGATGTGGTTGTATAATACGTTCAAAATCGAAAATTATTTAATTCTAATTCTAAGTGTTCTTCAAACTTCAGACTTGTTCTTTCTCGTTTTCAATTTTTGGGCAAAAATGAAAGCAAATGTTTACCGCGGAAAAACATTCATTTCAATGGCGCCCAGGTTCCAAGATTTTCAAATCATGAACACTACTACACGGAAGGCTATGCATAATTAAAACTAATTGTACAATTTGAACTCGCCTTATTTTGTCACTATATTATTGTGATTTTTCGAATACTTTTCAGTTTTCGTGGTCACGGGCGAGTTCCGAAATAATATAAATATGAAAGAAATACAATAAAACAAATACAAACAAATAATATATATATACAATAAAAAACGCGAAATTTAATTAAGTAAAAGTGGTATTATGTACACGCGAAAACCGATGAATATAATAATATAGTATTTGTGCTTGTGAAAAATTGAAGATCGTCAGTGTTATTGGAGTATTTATTCGTTACTATCTTTTTTTTTTTTTTTTTAAAACGCTGGGGAATCCATTTACGGATACCCGGTCCGGGGGGGGTAACGAACCAAATTAACCTAAATAAAATCGTTACTATCCTAATGGGACAACTTTTGAATGTAGGTCTACATTCTCAGAGCAGCTTTACGCTAACATCCGCTAACGTCTAAAGGACGATGCTAAAAGGATTACGCTAACTCGATTTAAAGTTTCTAACCGACGCACGCAGCGCCGAGAAACCTTGGAAATTGCAATATATGTATGTACAAGAGTGATAATCTATGAACTACTGTACATTGTTACACCTATATTGTACTTTTACGACTACGATGGTTAATCGTTATTGTGTTTAATTCCAAAAAGTCAACAATAAGCTATAGTATCATCGCATTTCGTCGTAACTTGAATATGGTAACAAAAAAAAAGGGTGCGTGTACTTATGTACGCGCGTAAGAAGTTATACTTTATTTTTATTAAATTTATTTCTTTTTATTTTAAATATTAAATAATTAATAATAAATGTTGAACGTTAATAATTTAAAAAATGAATGCTAATAACACTTTTTTTACGAGTGTACATGCGCGAAAGTTCACCTGCGGCTATATTCAGACTCGCCAAGTTACGTCGGTCGTATTGTAATGAGCGATTTAGTGGGCAACTTCATTTCTGTTAATTTTGTGTCACGGTGCGCGCGCATCGTAAAATTTCACTCTCATCAATTTTTCATAACGCGCCTAAAGAAGTATAACTTCAAAAATTCTGCAACATTACTTAAATGCTGGTTGATAAAAAGAGCACCTGAAAAAAACATTAAACTATGGAATTTGTATCTTAATTATCGTATCAATAAAGCGATTAATCATTCGCAAAATTTCCGATGAAAAACCTCGAGGCGTGTGTCACGGAAATTTCCTATTATTCTTTCTCTTGATAAATTACTATCAGTGCATTCTGGGTTACATGACGCGGTCGGCAGATCGATTGCTGATAATATGCTCACGTATTGTAAACGTTATCAGTTTATCAACTATGACGAGCTTAATTACGTTGTTAAAACTATTATACTTTTACGATTTAATCATGCGTTTTCTTTATTTATCATTACATCAAGACCCTAATACTAAAAGTAATGAATAGTTCGTGTGTGAAATGAAGCGTAAAAACCGAGAAATATTTTTTATAGAAAAACAGACGCTAGTTAGCATAAAATTCAAATGCCGACGTACTAAATCTTAGTCGCCCGTAACCACGAAATCTGTAAAATATTGGGAACGTCAGAAATAATATCAAAGGGTGAAACGCTGTTTGGCTTTAGCGACATTTTTGCAGCTTTACAGGGCCAGCCATTTAAAGTGTATAATTTGGAAAAAATTATCATAACAAAAAAACTTGTTCAGGTATGTGAATGGAGTAAACTTAATTGAAGTTCAATTAGAAACATCGAACTGTCAATGCCAATACCAAATAAAACGCACGTTTAATTACAAAGATAAATGTCACGTATTAAGCGAAATTCGCTTAAACCAAATACCCTGTCACCCCTCGATGTAATAACAATAAAAACTCGGGATTAAACTGTCCTAAGTTATTTTCAATTATTTCTTTACGAATCGTTATTTTTTTTCCTACCTAAGCTGATAGCCTTGAGAGGCTATTTCAGCGTAACCTTAACTAGTAGGTGAGCTCACGGGGCTCAAACCTGACGACGTTGCTAACACGAACCCTAGCAAGAGCCGTGCTTCGCAGAATCTACCACCGGATCGGAAACCCGACCCACTGAGAAAATCCGGCGAGAAACTCAGTGGGCTGTGTCTGAGGTACCTAAAAGCACCGTTAGTGGATCGGGAGGATCCAAAATGACGTGTTTGGGGCGACGTCGACTGCTTTCCATTTTTTCCGCAGGATCGGGAATGTACGAATCGCGAAAACCGATTAAAATATAGGTAATACTTGTTTACATTGATTTAGTTTACAGCACTTTCAATGTCTTTATCAGCGACAAAGGCGTTTTAACATTCAAGCTGAAAGATAAGTAGTTTTACGTGGAAAATGTGTCATGTGTGATATATCTTCTTTCTTTTATACTCGTAGATAAGTTAGAAAATGTATCGTCGTGCCACGTGAAATTGCTTTATATAGGTTAGAAAATGTGTCGTCGTCCCAAATGAAATTGCTGTCTTATAGATAGAACCGGAGAAACTCGACCCTCAGTAACAATTTTCGACGTTTCCAAGGACACATTTTGGTATTCATATAGTTTAAAAAAAAAATCATAAACTAAATCGATAATTAGGTACTTAATATCTTAAAAACACTTAAATACCGCGTGAGTTCTATGCTTTAGTAATTAGAAAATACGATAAACGCATACCTGCTAACCAGTACTCAAAGCATTTTTTTGATTGCGTAAAAGAGGGAAAGACTCAACTAGTGAGTGTTACGATGTTACCGGAGTAGGTACTTAGACCTAACAACGTGAACGCTACCACCGTTAAGTCTAGGTTATAAAAGAAACCAAGCACTTTTAAAAAACATTAAATCCAATACGGTTGGCGAATTATTATGTTTTTTTGTAGTTTTATTCATAATCTTTAAAATCATTTCAATCCTTATCTTACATGAAAAATAAATCCTCTGAATTATTCGTTTAGCATTTTATACTATTTATTATAATCACTAATTGTTAGGCGAATTTTATAAAACAAGATCTATCCTAGAGGTTAGGATATAACTATATTGAGACCTTAGAACTCATATCTCAAGGTGGGTGGCGCATTTACGTTGTAGATGTCTATGGACTCCAGTAACAAATTAACACCAGGTGGGCTGTGAGCTCGTCCACCCATCTATGCAATAAAAAAAAAGTTCAAATTTAAAGTGTAGTCTACATTGAAGAATACAGTTTAAATTGATGTGCCGTGTTGCACAGCGTCACACAAAGTACACGGTAGGTACAACCAAGAACGTTCTGGAAAGGCGAACCCCTCTATTGATCGAACTCGCCTCTACAGTGTAGTTGAGTAGCATCAAGCATGACGCACGCTGCATACAAACTTCAGAATAAAGTAATATACCTATAAAAATTAGTACCTATACATAGTATTTTATTTTTTATTCGTTAGACTCTTCGTAATTTTGAAGTACCAAAATGAAATTCGCGTTCTGTTTAGTTAGGTTATTTGTCAATCTGTTATTTGACTTCCACAGTAATGAGAATTTATGATTAAATAAGTATTATATTGACACAATCACACGAAAATGCTTTATTTTAGAAATCTCTCAAACGCAAAATCAGACCTTCCGACTACGTATTTAAATTAGATCGATTGTAATTAACATAACAGCCAAACAGCCCGCTAATCAATGGTCGTATTCCTGTATAGATTAATTCGAAAATTTCCCTAATAATGTTTCAACCTTATTTGCGCGTCGTCGTCTGCCGAGAGTTTTGCAGTAATAATGAATCTTGATAATAAATATAGGTTTGATCAATGACGGTTGTTCTATCTCATTTGAATTTAAATGTACTGAATAGTCGAATTATTTTTGTACCAACGCCAATCCAACACGTGGTCGCGGACGAATACTTGGCTGCAATCGTAGAAATAATTTAACTATAAATAAGACAAGTTCAAAGCCAAACTCGCTCAATATTAATTTTTTAAGTATCTTCAAAAACAACGTAGGTTCCAGTGACCTTGAATAAAACAGATGTGTCAGTTTTAAGCCATTTATTAAATATTATTACGATGTACATACAATCAGATCTTGTGAACTATGCTGCGTTTACATTCATAAAATAGAGAGTTGTATTTACAAATGAATCCAAAAACTTATGTACAAACATCAGACGTAGACATGTAGTATACAAATGTAACAGAATTACATTACAGCACGACATAAAAATTTTGATAGAATTATTTATTATTTTAAAACATTATATGGCAGTCCAAATTCAGGAACTTTATAAAACAATTTTCTTATTTAAAAAAAATCGAACCTACAGCATCTCACAGATGTCACCATAATAGACAATATTTCACTAAATATTTCAGTTAAACTGACAGATTTAAGCTTCAACAAGGCTGGTTCCTGAACATTAATTTAAAAACTTATACAAATCAAACAAAAACTGTTATAGTAATACCGTTTTCACTGAACCGAGTCCGAACCCTGTTCAATCTAAATCATGCCTACCGCAAATATCGACAGTTTATTTATGTAAATTAATTTATAAATTACTTAATACTTCACTTATTTAGTAAGTATGTATTAGATAAATATACCACTATTTCATACAAACTCAATCATTTGTTTCATAAGTCAGCTACTAAATTTCTTGGCTTAATGGTGAATTTTGGTAACAAATCTTTGCATCTTTTTTTAATTATATTCAACAAATAATTTATATTTTTACGACGTAAAATAATTGCTGAACGAACTTACGCATAACAAATCACAGATACCCCTCGCGAACTGCCATAAACTCTAAACGACCTTCGAAACGATGTCACACAATAAAACTTCAAGTCAAAGGCCTAACTAAACTAAACGCAGTCTTAAAATTCATACAACATACAGTCCTGTTACAATCTAATACTGAAAACCTGGTACGATAAAGACAGACATGCAGCAATCAAAGCAAGCAAACCGAAGTGTGACGGAAATTCCTGAAACTATCGTATTGATTTATTCAGACGGTAGGGTTTCCAGTTCACAACACGATGGGCGGTTAGTGAGCACATTCAATGGTCTACTCAACTCGGAATTCACTATCGGGAACATATCACAGATAGTGTGGCGGCGCTGGCGCGACGGTTCACCGTCACAGGTAGGGCACGCACGCTCCGCACCGCGAGTGTCGCTCCGGTGACTCTGCGCGCGCCCTGCACACAAGCACGGGTTAACTCATGAGCTCCTCTCTTCACGCCGCGACTCCGAGCGCCCGAGCGCCCGCTTCAACTTCTCCACCAACCTGCTGTGGAACTTCTCCTCGCGCGCTCCTCCCGGCGGACTACCCGAACCCTTGCTGGGGCTGTCTGGCGCCGCACGCAGCGAGACTCGCGAGTGAGGCGCGCGACAGTACGACAACGAGCGCATCGCCGGAGCGCTGCGGTGAGGACTGAGCCCTGCCGATCGTGGTGACAACGCCGGGCCTTCGGAGCGTGACTCCGATATTTTCCGCACCCTGCCTCCCACGTTGAACCCCGCCTTCTCCGCCGATTCTGAGGCTCGACGGGACCTTTGAGAGTTGTATATGTCCCAATCGTTCTTCACTACTGGCATCATGAACGCCATCTCGGCGAAGGTGGCGGTGACTCTTTTGTTGGAACGTTTTTAGAGAAATTGCCTCCGTTGAGACGAAACAAAATATGTTCGCGTAAATTAGCTTTACGATCAATAATGATTTTAATTTTCTTTTTCACTGAATGCCTATATTTCAGGAAAATTTCAGGTTTCTGTAGAAATTTATAGGTCAAACTTGAGTTTTCTTGGATTAAGCAAAGTATTACTGTGTAAGCTGCGGCTTTCACTTCAATGTCACATTCACTGAACCGCTTAGGCTAAATGTTCACCCTAGGACGAATTACAGTAGAATGAGGTATTCGTGAAAAGACACCCTGAATATAAAGAAAATAGTGGCGCTACTGTCGATGCGGTTATAAAAGGAAACTGCCGGGTAATAGTCCCACTAGATAATACCAGATAATAGATTCCCTGTTGTTTTTAATGAATTGTAGCAGACATACCAAGCCGACAAAAATATCATAAGGTTGATTATTAAAATAAATTCTGTGACGACTTATATATATTTACAGTAAAACGTAAAATGGTAGATTAGTTTAGTCTGTCTATCCGACACTAGATGTCTGTGTTAATAGTAAGTACAATCACCAAAAGATGGCGCTAAGAAACCTCAAAATAAATTGTTTTGAAACATTCACCCATAATTCCTTAGTCCCAGTCATAAAGACGAGACGACTTTTTTAAATATAATTTACACGGATTCATATCCTGGTTTTCATTTTCATGAGATCTCAACATCTCGACTATAATAAATTTATAAGAAAGAATTACTAATTGTAAAGTTAAATTCTAATTTAAAAAAAAACTTATTGGTTAAATGAAACATGACTTTGCAGAATAGGTATCTAGAAATGTAAAAAGGAAAACAATCTTTTATATTTTAATACTTTATTCAAGCAGAATTAATGGCAATAATAGCTTAATTTCAATAAAAACATAAATTAAAAACTATCACAAGATTGGTGGGAACGGATCAGATTCATTCATCGACAATTATTTTAAACTAAATTAATAAAATTTGTACCATGTCAATTTGTAAAGTTGTATAATATTTTGTTATATTTTTATTTGTGTAAATACACATGATTTCGTAAAAAATATATTTTTTATTTTAGTTTGTACACCTTATTATTTTGATAAACTAAAAAATTAAATGTTTTTGCACCGTCTTTACATTAAGCAAAGTAAAACCTAGAAATAAATAGCATTAGAACCTACAAAACTTAAATTATTTTTATTAGTGTAATATGTAATGTATATTAATTTAGTATTCGTTTGTTTCAGTAAAAGTTTATTTTACGTTCGACTTTTTTTTTGCTTAACAAAGACTAATAGAATTTGTATGACATATTTATGTCATTCACAAAGTAAGGCGTACAATTTACTGTATTTTTGCTTTTACCGCATATCTGAAATGCCAGTTATTTAACTTGACACAAAATAACAATTAGAACAACACTATTCATGATGTAAACAAGGTGTATTTAGCATTCATACTTACTAATAACATATATTCTTGTCAACTCAAAAGCAACAGAAACATATAACAATCTAAACCATAACAACGAGTTTTCGAAATTTACATCTTCTATGGAATTAAATATAATCATATTTTTAATCTTCTTGAGACGATCGTTGTTAACTAAAAAGCTCTTCACAAATAAGTAACAACTGTATTCTATATAATACATAAAAATGCAACTGTTATACTATTATCGCTACTGAAGTATTAACATAAATAAAAATAATTGATATTTTGAACAGAAAAGCTAGCACAATATATACGCTATAGTGAAAACACGTTTTGAGTTAGAGCATGTTCTAAACTCTTATACTTATACTTATTGTTTTGTTAAAATTGTTAGTTTTTTCCAAGATTAGTTTTGAAAATCTTGAACCGAAACACGGCAGAGCACCTACTAACTACATGCTCTTTTTTGTTTAATCAACTAATTTAACTAATTAAGACTAACTTTATATAAGATTCATAGCAACACCAAGTTTCTTTTAACAATTAAAGCAAAACTGTAATAATCTATTTGCAACCAGAGTTTGGTTTGTTTGGTGGCAAACTTATATTAGATCTAATTTAATTATTATATAGAGAGCACGCCAGCACATTACATTACTAACTCATAAAATAATATCACCAAAAAAGTCTTAGATTTTTTACACGAGAAATTCTCTCACGTTTTTAGGCGTCCTACCTTTATCTGCCGCGAAGAAATCATGCGTTCCAGTTCGAAATATACTGTCGTTATAGAGTTGAGAATAGGACTTCATATCTCAAGGTAATTAATTAGTAGCATTTACTATATAGACGTTCTCATATCCTGTCTATGGTAACCATTTAACATTGAACATACCATAACGGGTCAAATGACCAATTTTGAACTTTTTCATTAAAAATGCACGCATCATCTGCTTTGGCACATTTCATTTCATGACTTTTTCTTTCTTAATCTACAATTATTATACTATTTTTTTGGTATTGTTTTGTTTATTTTGAGTAATATTTGTCGCATACCGCTGTCTACCTGCTATGGTAGAAATAAGTACCAGTAAGTGTTGGTATGATTAGTGTTAATATCAGGTGCATCGTGTGACTTGCCATTAATGGCATGGTCGCTCACGGAAGGGTTTATCAGAAGGCATACCGTCACCTAAAGGCCAATATAGAAAAAAGCTGGAGTTACCCTGCGAAATCCGATCAGGAAGAGATTCACAAGAGAGCCAAGGTCACCAACATAGGCCAAAGGATTTCAAGTGGCACTCGGTAAAGCACTCTTACTTACTCGTACTTACTCGTATGCACCACGGATAGGTGAAGCCTGTGGGACGTCTGTATCTAGCAGCCAACGTCAGCGGACTGATAATGATGATTCTGAAGTCGTGAACTTGTCGACCGATCCAGGACCATAAAAAAAGCTTTCAACCCAACCAGAGACTCCTCGACAAGCTATCAACGCGTTTAACAAGGACATATCAAGAGTGGTCTGTCAGTTTGGAACATACATTTTTCTTATGAATTAAATACAAAAAACACAGTCTTTTTACGAATCAACAGTCTTGTTGTGCTTTTGAGAAAACTCTAATCATGTACCTTGACCCGAACAACGAACTCTTTTTTAATGCAGGTTAATTACAACAGCATTCCGAGCGATTATGAGCCTTCACTTTTTAGTCATAGGGTGCGTTTTGCTAAATCACATTAGTGTGGGTAGATTCGTTAATAACCAAAATGCACTACGTGGACTGAACTGTCGTGTTATTGGGCTTATCAGAGTTGTAATATCCGTTCAGGTTGGTCATAATGAGTAGTTCCACGAGGTGCCTTTGATACCCGCACTCCATTAACTTGGTGACCACTTTGTGAAGATATTTCGCTAGTTTCTCGAACAAATGGAACAATTCTTCGAGCTGTACGAAACTGGAGTGCGTGAAATATGCGTTCGAATTGTTTTCCTGCCATTCCCTGAAATAAGTACGGTTCACATTGTAAGAAGTTGGATGTTAAAAGCAAATAAAATTGTTTGACAAGGCTGTTTGAAACGTATGCCTTTGCCTTAAGCTCCTTATGATCAACCATTAAGATTGTCTTTTGAAGAAGGACTTTTGGATGTCGTAAATTTTTGGATGTCGTCAATTTTTTATTCTTTAATTTCGTGTTTCTTCATATTTAAAAGTGTAATCAACAGAGGATTACTACGCGTCCAATACTCAAAAAAGCGTACAATTGCAAGATAAGAGAGTAAAACCTTCTGACATGGTTGTGAAGTAAATGAACTTCTAGTGAATTCTCACTAATTTAAATAGCAGGATTACCGAAGATATAATCCATCTATTGTCTACCAACCTCTCATTTAAATTAATGGGTAAACATTATTTCAAATCGACGCTAACAATCTAATACGTACAAAAATTTAATTTAGATTTAACAAACGCTTTTATTACGTGTTAAAAGATTCCGAACCATCCTATAACGGCCGATCTATGGCGATAGCCATAACAGTATGCTTAGTGCGAGTTATTTAACGTTCTCGATAGCGTAAAAGTTAGCTCATATTTGTATGGAATGGGATCGTTTGCGTACGTTTGCCGCTAGGGGCGCTGTTCCTCCTTCGAGGCGGCGTGCTTCCTTCGAGGCGGCGTGCTTGCTCGCCGGGGCGCCACCCTGGGACCTGGAGGCGGAGGCGCTCGCTGCCGATTACCGGTGGCGAAGCGACCTTCGTTCTAGGGGGGAAGGGCGCCCCGGCGAAGGAGTAGTTCGAGCGCGGAGGCTCCAATCTCGGCGGTCCGTGCTGGAGGCGTGGTCTCGCCGCTTGGCGGACCCGTCGGCCGGCCTNGTGTGACTTGCCATTAATGACATGGTCGCTCACAGAAGGGTTTATCACAAGGCAGTGTGACTTGCCATTAATGACATGGTCGCTCACAGAAGGGTTTATCACAAGGCAGTGTGACTTGCCATTAATGACATGGTCGCTCACAGAAGGGTTTATCACAAGGCAAACAGTCACCTAAAGGCCAATATAGAAGAAAGCTAGAGTTTCCATTCGAAATCCAATCAGGAAGAGATTCGCAAGAAAATCAAGGTCACCAATAAAGCCCAAAGGATTTCAAGATGTAGCAGTGGCAGGGTAAGTTACTTGTAGAACAGATTCACCACGGGTATGTCTGCCACGACATGTACCGTCCATTATGGTGAAGCCTAGGAGACGTCTGTATCTAGCAGCCAACGTCAGCGGACTGATGATGATGACGCTGAAGAGTTGTGAACTCGTCGAGTGGTCCAGGACCATCAAAAAAGCTTTCAACCCAACCAGAGACTCCTCGACAAGCTATCAACGCGTTTAAAAAGGACATATCAAGAACATACATTTTTCTTATAAATTAAATACAAAAAACACAGTCTTTTAACGAATCAACAGTCTTGTTGTGCTTTGAGAAAATTCTAATCTTGACCCGAACAACGTCCTGTTTTATTACAACAGTATTCAGAGCGATAATGAGCCTTCGCTTGTTAGTCATAAGGTGCATTTTGCTAAATCACATTAGTGTGGGTAGATTCGTTAATAACCAAAATGCACTACGTGGACTGAACTGTCGTGTTATTGGGCTTATCAGAGTTGTAATATCCGTTCAGGTTGGTCATAATGAGTAGTTCCACGAGATGCCTTTGATACCCGCACTCCATTAACTTGGTGACCACTTTGTGAAGATATTTCGCTAGTTTCTCGAACAAATGGAACAATTCTTCGAGCTGTACAAAACTTGAGTGTGTGAAATATGCGTTCGAATTGTTCTCCTGCCATTCCCTGAAAGAAGTACGGTTCACATTGTAAGAAGTTGGATGTTAAAAGCAACTAAAATTGTTTGACAAGGCTGTTTGAAACGTATTCCTTTGCTTTAAGCTCCTTATGAACAACCATTAAGATTGTCTTTTGAAGAAGGACTTTTGGATGTCGTTAATTTTTTATTATTTAATTTCGTATTTCTTCCGATTTAAACGTGTAATCAACAGAGGATTACTAAGCGTCCAAATACTCAAAAAAGCGTACAATTGCAAGATACGAGAGTAAAACCTTCTGACATGGTTGCGAAGTAAATTAACTTCTAGTGGATTCACACTAATTTAAATAGCATAATGAATTTGTCTACAAACCTCTCATTTAAATGAGTGGGTTAACATTATTTCAAATCGACGCTAACAATCTCAAAAATTTAATTTAGTTTTAACAAACGCTTTTATTACGTGTTAAAAGATTCCGAACCGTCCTGTAACGGCCGATCTGTGGCGATAGCCATAACAGTGTGCTCAGTGCGAGTTTTTTAACGTTCTCGTTAGCGTAAAAGTTAGCTCATATTTGTATGGAATAGGATCGTTTGCGTACGTTTGCCGCTAGGGGCGCTGTTGCAACTGCATACAAAATTGGGTTAACTTTTACGCTATCGAGAACGTTAAACACTCGCACTAAGAACATAAGATATTTTACAGAAGCCTGAATCTACAAGTATCATATACAAGTTCCGAACAAGGAATATTTGTGGACGATCTTCCTTTCATCATTATATCTCTACAGATCAAAACATAAAATCACTACACAATTATATTAAAAAAACAAACTCACCCCGCCTTTAATACTCTGCTAAACTTGAGGATAACCGTAAACATATCATTCAACAACTTCATTACGGGCGTCGACCTGTTGTTCAGTAGACATCTGAACAAAACTTTTTTTATGTAAACGACATGACATTCGTATAGGTCGTCTAGAGTTCTCGCTTTCTTCAAATCATTCTCGAATTCGGTCCACGAGGACAAGATGCACGTCGCCACGATGTAGTTGTCGAGCGCGCGGACCATGGACGCCATTATGTGCCGGTAAATTTGTATCGAGATGTAGTGAGGCGAACGCAACAGCCTCCGGGAGTGCTCCCGCGAAAGTTTCACGGCCAGTTTCAGATTCTGTAACCGACAACGGGCATTGTTACACGCGCTAACAATTAATGAGTAATTCCAATATTATTTTTTTCTACCTAAGCTGATAGATAGCCTTGAGCGTAACCTTAACTAGTAGGTGAGCTCACGGGGCTCAAGCCGGAGTAATGCTAGCACTGACCCTAGGACCGGATCGGAAACGCAACCCACTGAGAAGATCCGGCGAGAAACTCAGTGGGCTGTGTCTGTGGGTTAATTCGCTCGTCGAGCTCTTCGTCGCAAGCGACGGCTTCGACAAGGACGATGACCGGTAACCAATGGTCAGATTCACTCGTGCTATATAATAGCTTTATACTATATAGCTGTGGCCGCGGCTTCGTCTGCGCGAAATTTAATAAAACATTATTTTATAATAATTTTAGATTTTTTCTAAAATAGAAGTAGCCCAAGTTACTCCTTTGTACATCAGCTTCCGTCAAAATCAGTACAGTCGTTCCAGAGATTAGCCGGAACACACAGACAGACAAAAATTGTAAAAAAAGTTACTTGGTATATATACCGTATATACATTCATATGCATGTAGTAAAAAGCGGTTATTTTAATATCACAAACAGACACTTCAATTTTATTTATTTGTATAGACAATAACTTTTCTTACGTAATCTGTTACAATTTACTCTCCTTTAAATAAATAAAGATATAAATAGTAACAATCTAGAAATAATGACACGATTTACTTATAAGTAAAAATAGGAGCATTTAAAAGTGATCTCTTTTAAATACACAACCATAAATGATACCTCAAAATCTTCTCCGAGCACCCAGGATATCCTCCTCATTTTGACCAAAAACTGGAAGACTTTGGCGTAGCGCAACAATGCCTCTTGGGACAGGATAATGTTCAGCGGCCACGTGACCGTATACGTCAAGGACAAGCATTGGAGTACGTCGGGGGAGCTGTGTTGGAAACTTAGAGGAGATTCGGTTATTGTAAACGAAACGTTCTCGGAAAATTTATGAATATCTGAAAGCAATTAAAAAAATAAATATAATTATTACGCCTGTAAAAGTAACGCCATCTATCGCCGAATAGCCGAACGAATACCGAAGGTACTAACTAGTAAAATCGAGAAGTACACCGCCATCTGTTGTCAGATAGCAGAAACACACATCAAAGCTACTCGACTTGCCCTGTATATACTCGATAAGTCTAGGAATGTCGTATCGACTATAATCGGTAGAATGTTTATTTATCCCGAAGCCCAGCGCGTAACATTATAATTAAAACTACTTTTCACTACTTCGAAAAGTATGAGGTATTCGGGTAAGCGTCGAAAAAATTTATTAGGAAGAAAAAAACCTAGATTAAATCGTAAAATTAGTTTTAATTATGTCTACGTGTCACGTATACCGAAGAAAATATTCGAAATATTATTGTTATACTCTCGTCCAATTAACAACAAAATTTACATAACACTACGAGTGTGTCCGTGCTTTTGTGCAAATTGTACTTATCTTAAATAAGCAAGGTATTTTTTATGCACTGCAATCAACTTGCAATTGACTTATACACGTTGATTGTACGCAAAACTTACTCCAAGTACATTTCTTTCACTTGTCGAGCGATTTAAACAAAAAGAAGCATTTTGTGTTAGCACAAGGCGAAAGCCGCATTGATATTTTTTAGGTAGAAAGGATTACTGGTCGCCCAAAGGCCTTTCCGGTTTCATCAGGACAGATGGTCGAGCAAATGCTCAGTCAGAATCCGGCAAGAAACTCAGCGGGCTGATTTTTAGGTTATGTTGGAAGTCGAACCCTTTGTCGAGTTCGACGAGTACGGTTACCGGGGTCCCTAAGCGTTAGAGCTGAAGGCGTCTAATGCAAGAGTTATTGGATCTGATGGATCCATAAGGACGTGTCTATGGCATCGACGGTGACTCGCTCCTGCGTGGGCAAGATTCGGAGAGTAGTCACGCCATATTGATATAATGAGATCGGTTATATGGAAGACAGAACAAACGAGAAACTCAACTTACGAGATATAGACGAACCGAGTGCCTTGTCCAAGATATTGTGTAACGTGGCAAAATTCAAAAGCTCCTGGGGATTTAACGTCTTCGATAATTTACTAAACAGATTGTGACATATGCTCCGAGAAAATTCACCGTCCATCAGAAAGAAGTAATCCTTCAAACTCCTCAAATGCTCGTATATGTCCAGATTGACCAAGAAGTACGTCAAAATAGAATTATTAACGACTTCTAGCTGGTACGTTAGTGGCAACATTACAGAACGTTGCAGGCACGCTGTCAGTGTTGCTATGTTATCACATGATATGTTACTGGCGTCATTATGTTTGGCATCGGAGCGGGTCAAAAATATATTCGAATATGGTTTCTTTTTCACTTCCTCCATTATAAGAGCAGGGTGGGTGTAGCTTGAGCTTTTCATTTCTAAATCCATTTTACTAGTGAAAGGATCTTTTGAATATTTCGTTAACTCTTTCACACCAAAAGGATCAAAATCATCGAGATCATAGGAACCATCGAGTATGTTGAAAAATGAATATTTGTTTTTGATACTTTCGACTTCGATATCCGTCCCTTTAGTCGGAGAGGTTTCCACAAATTCCTCAGTTTGTCCATCGCTAGTATTCTCCGGCCCGACAGACTCGTCATCTAGTACAGGGAAGTTAAACCCTTCTGAAGTGATAAATTCTTTATCAACTTTGCATTTTATTCCAGTAGTTTCTAGGTCTTTTCCGTCACTTCGGGGTGTGAAAACGTCGCCAGTCATCGGCCCTTCTGGCGGTATGTCCGCTGTGGTCGGTGTTTCTAAATCAAGCTGCAATATAACAATTTCATATTTGATTATTCTGTTTACAATTAAAATTCACACTAAAGTACAGTGAGATACTTACACGAGGAAATAGATCTCCGGGAGTTATAGATCCTAGATTAGGTGTAGAAACGTTCTGAACTTTAACAGTTTCAATGTAAGGTTTCAAATTCAATGTGAGGCCGGATCGTTTGGTGGCTTCGCGTTTTGGACTGATCGGTTTGTTCGCTTCCTGGTCCGATGTCAGCACTTTAGTTCTGTTACGCAGGGCCTCCTCTTGAGCTACGTTTGCTGGTTCGCGTTTGTGAAATACTTCGGCCGGCAAATTATATTCAACGCCTAACACTTTCTGCTTGTTTATCAGGGCTTCCCTTTGAGCGTCCGTTCTTGGTCCTGTATTAATAACTTTCTCGTCTGGCTTCATTCCGAATTCGGTTCCGAGAACTTTTAATTTATTACGTTTCGCTTCAACGAAAGCGCGCGAATCATCTTGTATATTATTTTCTTCGTCCACAGTAATGACATTGATCAGTGGAGGATCATTCAATTGGTTATTCTCGTTATCCGTTTGGCCGAATTCGTGAGCCATAACTTTCTGTTTGTTCAAAAAGGCTTCCTGCCGTGACTTTATATACTGCAAATTATTTTCGGCCAATTGATGTTCATCGTACTGATGTTTCCTTGCACTGTTTGAATTAATTTCGGAAACAACATTGCCTTGGGAATCCAATTCCTTTGTATTATCATCATTTTTGCTATCGTCCCGTTTCGTGACACCGAAAAAGCTCTTTGCGACGTTACAAATAGCGTTGAATACATCACTAGACGTTTGAGATTTCATTTTATTCTGAGTGAATTCAGTTGGTTGAGGACTTTCATCGATTTCTAGCATAGTCACTGAATTGGTGGATATAGACATTTTATCTTCGACATTCTTATCATCAACTTTACTTTCTATCTCGTCTTCGGATTTAGGGTCGAAGCTCTGTATTGACATAGCCATGATTTCTTCGTTCTTCTGATGCTCCAACTCTAATTTTTCTCGTTTTAAATTTCTCTCTTCGGTAGAGAGCAGCTGCATTCTGCTTTGATCTAATTGCAAACGTTTGATTTTCCATTCGGTGTGCATTTTACTTTTTTCAACCTCCATATTCAATTTCGAATAATACTCCATTATTTTGTCCCTGTTAATTGTTTTTTTCTTGATTAGGTACAATAAAATATTCAGCTAATCAAATCTTGGTTAACATTATAAATCATATTTAGCAATAATTCGAATTGATTTTTTTAATACATTGATATCCTCAGATATGAGATCGGAATCTCATTTATAATGTATAACGGCTACTCCTTCGGATGAGAAATAGGCAGAATAGTGTTACTTACTCGCGTGAGGTTATAGCACGCCCGACAACTAGTTATTACACAAATTTTAAATGTTCTCACTTCTAACGGCTTTGCAGTTTTTATTTTTATTAGATGTTGTTATTCTTTCGTCGTAAGTGGAAAACTTTCGTTAACAAATGTTAGGTACGTGCCTGGTATAAATTAGCCTTACCTTTCATCGTCTCTAAGTTTAGAATCTACCTCTTCGGCGGCCTTATCTGCTGCTACTTCTAATTCACTGAGCACTTTTTCCGGGCGCTGGGCTTTTCTTTTAGCAGCTTTCGCTTCAGCCATAGCTGCCTCGAGCACTCGGAGGGAATGCTGCTTTTCTGCTACTATCAACTGTGCTAGACGTTTTCGTTCAGCTAAAAATAATACATCCAAAGGAGTGGTAAGAGTGTCGTTTGAAGATCCGAAATATTACATTATCATAGGCGATAAAATAAAAGTTCAAATAAGTTGCCATTATGGGGATTCCGCAGTTTTTTTTATTGCCTTTATAGGCAGACGAGCATACGGCCCACCTGATGGTAAGTGGTCACCGTCGCTCATGGACGTGAGCAATGCCAGGGGCAGAGCCAAGCCGCTGCTTACCATTACCTACCATACAGTATGAAGCAAGAGTGGCTAAAGTAAATCACCTCACGGCGCACCGAGCTGGGAATAGACAGCGCCGACTATAGAAACAAATTTTATACACCCTGTAATACTACAAGCATCAAAAAAATTGACGTCAATAAAAACTGCTCAGCTGACTTACCAACGATTTTCTCCATGGTTTCGGCTTGTTTCAGAGAAGCCATCTCGGTAAACGCTTTCCTTTCAGCGTCTCTCTTTAGCATGATCTGTTCGAAGGTAACCGGGTCTCCGCATACGAACAGACACCTAGTGCGGTACACGTCCAACATTTGCTGTTGACGTTCTAGTTCTTCGAAGTTCGCGCAAGTTTTAACTGTGGGGTGATCTGATGATATTAACAGGATCAGTGGATCCTGAAATACACCATACAACGATGTTTTTTATTTGACATTAATTTAGCAAATGAAATTTTGATTATTAATACGCTTTTATTAGCTTCAGACGTATGTATGTTAGTATGTAACGGAATCTTTGAACATGATTTTAACCCCCTTTAAAACAGCGGATTAACTCGAAATTTCGTATACTTATTAAGGACCGATGATAATTCAATATTAAAAAAAAATTGAAATTCAACTAAAAAATAAATAATACTTTAAAAAAACTAACAAAATACGCTTTTATAGAAAATCTCACTAAATAATAGAAAATAAATCTTAATAAATTTTAATTAAAAATAGTGTAAGAAAAAATGATTTTATTGCAAAAAAAGCGTGGGGTGCATGGTATCAGTGATATTTTATGAACAGATATGAGTAGAAGGGTTATTTTGATAATATCCTGAAAACTACCCCACGCTTTTTTTACAATAAAATCATATTTTTTTGCTGTTACATAAATAATCAGTTGAGTATCATTTTCTCCACAATTTGTCAGCAGTCAACTTTTTTTAAACGGTACCAAAACTAAAACAGAACATGTAGCACATAAAATAAATCTAAATCGTGCAGTGTGAAATAATTACTATCGATTTTCGATCATAGAGCGAACACTAGTCCTAATAATAATAATAAATTTCTCACACGATAATTATAACGGTCATTACCATAGCAATGTGTCTATTTATCATAGAGATACGGGTATTCGCGGACGACCTCTCCGATTTGCTTCTACTAGTATCAAAATTATAGTAATTATGAATTATATCATAAATACCTCAGGAAACTGAGAAACTTCATTTCAGACTCTGCGACTACATTCGCTATCCTACTAAAAACATGGAGAATTGGTAAACACTAAGCACTGTTTGTACAACCTATAAGATTGATTTAACTTCTTATTTTCTTCTATTGAGATATTTTTATTGCTTAGATGGCTGGATGAGCTCTCTGCCCATTAATTACCGGAGCCCATAGACATCAACAACGTAAATGCCGCCATCCATCTTGAGACATGCGACAAGGTGGTGGTACCTACCCGTACGAACTCACATTACGTTCTACCATCAGTAAGTGAAGGTGATACGACTGCTTGTTTCAATTTTTGTGCTGGAATTTTCTATCAAGCTACTTGCATTGATTTTAGGATCATAAAAAAACGAAAGAGTGGATGACAGCATGCCTAAACATAATCTGTAACTATTAAGAATGACCGATAAAATTACTGTCCACCATTTACTAACCAGTATTGTCTTTGGTTTTGGCCAGACTTGGACATAATTAAAACTAATTTTTCGGTTTCATTTCGTATTTTATTTTTTACAATTTTCCGTGCCTTAGTTCTATTTGGTTGTAAAGTCAAAATATTCAATCGCACTTACATTAGGATTGCACAATTTCAATAGTCTCAGAGATTTTCCGCACAGCAATATAAACTTTGCTAGGGGCCTTAGGAATTCCGGTACGGCTATACTTTGCGTTATATGAAAACCTTTATCCCAATACCTCTTTGACTGACAATTGACGTACTGAGAGTCTTTTCGTATGAAGAATTCAGTATGCCTGTCGTCTAATTCGCCTTCAAATATGAATTTCTCTATGAATCTGAAAAATATGTTGATGAAATTTCATTAAATGGGCAAGACTCGCTATCATAAGACATGAGGTTTTGGGACGTTAACATCAGAAGGAAGATCTTCCACCGGCTGAAATTATTGGCAGACCGACAGTCCCAATATTCAGGACTTGTCTTATATACAAACTTATCTTGAAAATGTCGATAACGAGATTCAGGCATCTGTCAAATATCTTGTGTTCTATGATAGGTATCCACTACAAGGTCGAATTATTAATTGGTATTGGATGACGGATGTCCTCTTTTCATCTAGTAAGAAGCAGGACGATGCAAAAGTTGAACGGCTGAACAAGAAAGAATGAACATGAACGAATGACTGAAAATGAATGAATGAATGAGCATTAACGGCCTTTGGTTCTTCTGTATCTTCGATCAACAATAGTAACTAGATACACGGTCGGTGCAGAAAATCCGTCTCGGCAAATAACAGCTCACTTGAAATGTGAGCTGTTATTTTGTTTAGTTCACTTCAAACACAGCCAATGTCAACCCGTCTCACAATGCCGCAGTGTGTATTCAAAAGTTGCAAAAATAATGCCCGAAAAAGCAATTTAACGGTTGAAGTATCTTACTTTCGGTAAGTACATGAAGTATAAACTATATTTTAGGCTTTAAACTAATAAATAATATTAAATTTTGAACAAAATTACCGATTTTTAGCCACCGCTACAAATGTTGGCCAAGGCTCGGCCAACACATGGACAAACGTTTGTTTAACAGAACAGTAAACGCACGGAGTAGACTTGTGTTTTAATAATTTTTTAAAATTTGTTAGATGTACTTCAAAATTAGTTGGTTAAAATTGGTTAATGCTGCTTTTTTGTCTGTTTTTTGGACTCTCATGAGATACTTAGCTTTCCTTTTTTATTTTAGCTTTCCTAGCAATCACGTGTGCAGAATGGATCTCGATTGTCGCCAGAGAAACAAGAGATAACTTTTATAAGCCAGCTAAGATCTCCGCTCATTGACACTGGACATCTTTGTCTTCCGTGCTCACGGCTACTGAAACGTGGCCGAAACATTGTAATAAAAATACCGCGCTTGAAACCGTTTAAACGTTGTTTTATTATGTGCACTGGTCGCGAAAACTTAAAAATATACTATAAAAATATATATTACACAAAAACGCAACGCTAATAAAATAATAAATAATGTATAGATATGTACTAACAAACATAAATTTCCAAAACATAAAAAGTAAACAACTAAACTTTTGCTTTTATTCATTAATAAATTATTTTAGTGTTCAACGCGACTCCCTTACCTCCTGTAGTAAACAGAAATCGAAATTTCAAGAAGCAAAAATAAATAAAACAAAACGATGTTAGTTCTCAGAGCAATAAAGGGAAAAAGTACTTTATTTGTTGCTACNAACGTGAACTCCTTATTCATTTCAAAATCTGAACATTCCATAATTATCAATTCCGATCTGGATAAAGCTCCATCGAGACCACAATGCTATGTAATTTTTCTAAGACAATTATTAAAGGTATAAGAAATATATCTTCTAAACATATAAAATAAAATTAGGAATTTTCTCTCATTCGTTTCAGAGTGAAACAACCATATCTCAAAGGATTTGGATCATACAGTACTCGATCGGACAGATTTCACAATTGTTTTTGTATTGCTGGCATAGCAATGAATTTGCTGCGAAGGTAAAAAAGAAACATTTTCCCTTATTTCCAATCAATCTGTTTTAATTGCCGTATTTATAGCCTTCTTAGTCTCGTGTTGATATCAAAATGTCAGAGATACCACGATGCCTAAGACTTCTGATAGTGCGCATAAATAGTCCCAAATAAAGGTGGCGATGTATTTAAAAAACAAATGCGGTAAGAAATTTAATCCAATTTTTGGTTATGCGACAAAATTTGAAAACGCAGCTAAGTTCCATCTTTTTATTTTTTTATTACCCTTGTAGGCAGACGAGCGTATGGCCCACCTAATGTTGAGTGGTTATCGTCGCCCGTGGACGTCACCAATGCCAGGGGCAAAGCCAAGCCGGTGCCTACTGTCTATAAATTTGTGATTCATCTGTAACAAATTCCTCCATTTGTCTTTAAATCCTCGTATTCCAATGGAGGTTTTCTCAATAGCATCGTAATCTATATGAAACTATTTCGGTAATTTTAATGGAGGCGTTGCAGTAAACTTATCACTATCGTTGTGGAAATTAATAGTTATGTTGTAAAGAGAAAAAAAATGGGTGACTATAGCGTAGAAATTTTAGGCAGCGCGGCAGCGACTTGGCTCTGCCTCTGGCATTGCTGAAGTCCATGGGCGACGGTAACCATTCACCATCAGGTGGGTCGTATGCTCGACTGCCTACAACCGCAATAAAAAAAAAAGTAAATAACTTTGTGCGTGTTTCTCGAAACCTATGAAAGAAGAGTCACAAGCGCACAGAATATAAACATAAGCTGGGTTAAAAAAGGAAGAGAGAAAGATGCGCGCTCAAATTATTTTCAAACCTCACTTGAAGAAGGAAATATTATAGCACTCCGGATGTACACATGACGGTATATCCATTTATGACGGAAACTTATGAAAGAGTAAACTATCTTATAATATGCGTCCCTTTTATATTTTTTATCGTCAGGATTTATTTTACAACTATCCGGCATCTTGTGGGCGTATAGTTCAGATTGTGCACGGAATAACTTTAGTCCAGTGCACCAACCATCTATATATTATTATATATATAAAAATGAATTACTGTTCGTTAGTCTCGCTAAAACTGAACGGCTGGACAGATTTGGCTAATTTTGGTCTTGAATTATTTGTGGAAGTCCAGAGAAGGTTTAAAAGGTAGATAAATATGAAAATGCTCGGAATTAATTAAAAATAACAATTTTGTTTTTCCTTTGATGTGTCCCCCGTCGGACGGATTCCTTTTGTTTGTTTTAAGTTTATTTTATACAAAAGTTTAGGTCTTTTATTTATCGATTGAGGCACTACGAAGTCTGCCGGGTCAACTAGTACAAAGGTAAAAATAAAATATACGAAAATGAATGAATATTTTATTTTTAGTCCGTCGGATATCGAACTAAACTAAATCATTCAATCAATAATGTATTTCGCAGCAACATGTGAAATAATGATAAATAATAAAAAAAAAAACGAATTTCTAAATTGAGTCTCTGTTTCTGATCTTTGAATTGGCATATCTATTAATTCAAACTTTGTGCAATTTTCGAACACTTTCGGGAAGGTTTTTATAGTCTAGTCAACAAGTTCAAAAACGTGTTAAATAGACATAAAGCTCCTAAAAATATGTACGATAGCTCATTGGATGCGGAATGATGTCTACAAAAATGTTTTTTAAGGGCTTATTAGCACATAAAAAATTGCGATTGTTATAAACAAAATAAGATTTAAAAAAAAAGGAATTTGGTTTTTCCTTAATAATTTCTAAAANGAAGGTGGGGCTCCACTGGGTTGTGAGAATGCCACAACAAGCGGTGATCTCAGTGGAGTTTTAGTCTCGAAAGAGACTGTTTTGCTCGCCGAATATATAAATGAATTTAATATATGAAATGGATGGGTGATAATGAGTTGGCGTTACGAGTGCACAACAACAAGCTCGAACTGTTTTTGGGATTCAAGGTCGCGACGCCAGCGACAGCACCGAGTATATAGACTTCAAACGTAAACTTATTGTTTTTAGACCAGAGACCTAGATAGAGGCGTTTACGAAAGCGATTGGACGAAAGGAGATGTATTTCTTCGACGCCAAATTCTGTTATTAGCCGGGAAATTGTCACAAACGTTAATTTTGAACGCAGGTCCATATGCGTCATTGTCCATTCCTACGTTTATAACTGTGAGTTTCGTTTGTTTTTCTTAGTTTTTGCTTATTATTAGCAGATTTATCTTACCTACTTTGACTTTCTGCTATTACTTCTTCATTATTATCTTCTTTTAGCTCATGTATTATCGCTACGTTATTTTCTACTTTCAACGGTTTTGTTATAATAATCCACAACATACCCTTTGATTTTGGGAAGGCTGTTGGTTGAAAAAATCTTAGACTAAATGCGGCATGTCTAACATTGGGAATATTTTTTTCATGATCTTATTTATTGGTAGTCTGTGAGCAGTTCATCAGCTTGTGTCTTTGATAGCAAGATTAGGCTTATGTTTTCAGTTTTATTGGTATAAATAGGCAGAGGAGATCGCGTATTACCTGTTTTTGAGTAGTTACCTAAATCAATAGAAACCAATATGTGAATTCCGCCACCTGCATTAAGACGTAAGATAACACATTATTGCAGTTGCCGTCTCAAGTATTGTATTAAGGTTAGCTTCCGCATATTGGCCATTTCATTTCCTCGTTTAATTTTATTACACCATTAAAAACTTGACTTTACACTTGTATTAGTAATTGTTCTCTGGCTCTTTACAGATTATGAAAGGAACGTACAGTTTCTACACATTGTTCTCGCAAATGCAAGACAGCGAGTAGTTTGAAGAACTTAAGCTAATCTTTTAAAATAAAATATAAAATTTAAAGCACTATGAATTAACAAAAATATAAAAACCTTAGTTTCTTATGGTCACATTAAATGTTAAAACTGATCTTTGTGATTATTTTATTGCCCTCACAATATGCTCTTTAGGAATGTTTTTATATGACTTAATTTGAAGTTTATTGTTTCGTAACCTTATTCTGTCTTATTTTGTAGGCAGCGGCTTGGCTCTGCCCCTGGCATTGCTGAAGTCCATGGGTGACGGTAACCACTCACCATCAGGCCGTATGCTCATCTGCCTACAAGGGCAATAAAAAAAGATTTACTTTGTTGAGTATTGAAATACATATTTTCCCTTTTAAAAGTCGCATATATATAACATTTACTTACTATTTTTATATTTATTACTATTATGTATATTTTGGTTTCGGAGTTTGATGTTTAGATTGCTTAACAAAACAAATTCTAGCATCGTCGTCGTGGCCTAAAGGATAAGACGTCCGGTGCATTCGTGTCAAAGCGATGCACCAGTGTTCGAATCCCGCAGGCGGGTACCAATTTTTCTAATGAAATACGTACTAAATAAATGTTCACGATTGACTTCCACGGTAAAGGAATAACATCGTGTAATAAAAATGAAACCCACAAAATTATAATTTGCGTAATTTTATTTTCCCTACCTATGCTGATAGCCTTGAGAGGCTATTTCAGCTTCGCCCTAACGTTAGTAGGTGAGCTCGCGGGGCTCAACCGGAGAGTTGCTAACACTGACCCTAGCAAGAGCAGTGCTTCGCAGAATCTACCACCGGATCGGAAACGCGACCCACTGAGAAGATCCGGCGAGAAACTCAGTGGGCTGTGTCTATGAGTTNGGAAACCATCCGAGGTTCCGGGCTGAGGGCTGGACGCGGATTCAAAGTCCATCTCTGATTCCGTATCGGAGCCTGAACTTGAGACTACGGAGGTCGCGACGGACGATACGAGCGATGACGTAATCGACGCGGGCGCGGGGGTGGGGGTAGCGCTAGGCGCTTCGTGAGTCGCATCGTCGGAACGTGCGCTCGAACTTAACGCGGCGGGGGGCGCGCGGCGTGCCTCCGAGGCACGGTTGAAATACGCGGCGACGGACGCGGGGGGGGAGGGATTGCCACGAGTTTGCGTAATTACTGATGGAAGGACCTCTGGTAAGTCTGCGCGGGTGGGTACCACCACCCTGCCTATTTCTGCCGTGAAGCAGTAATGCGTTTCGGTTTGAAGGGTGGGGCTGCCGTTGTAACTATACTTGAGACCTTAGAACTTGTATCTCAAGGTCGGTGGCGCATTTACGTTGTGGATGTCTATGGGCTCCAGTAACCATTTAACACCAGGTGGGCTGTGAGCTCGTCCACCAATAGAAGCAATAAAAAAAAAAAAAACGTAAAGACTACAATTCAAAAAGCAATAATTTTGCAAATTCGTACCTACCAAAAATAAAAATCCAAAGTTTCCCAAACATTAAACATACAATCATGGTGTCATGGTTACACATTATTGTGTTATTTGTAACTGAAATGTGTCATTTTAACGGACACATTTTGACAATACGTCCACCCACTTAACTGACAGCAATTTGTAAGCAAATACAATTATGATTTTATGAACACCTGTAATATAGTATTTACTTCGATTTTTGTTGGTCGTAGATATCATTAAAGATAGTTTTACGGTTTTTGATTTTTCGTTTTAAAATAGATGGTATTTAACTCGGTATTCAAGTATCTACTAACGATAGATAATCTAGGAAGAATGAAACTGCCCGTGATGGGGTTATAAAATCTTGAACAATTCGTTGTGAATTCACCGTGTCTCTCAAACATACTTGTTGTAGGAAGTAACTTTAACTTGCTTGGGTACACGGGTAGGGATGATGACATCAATTACAAAAGTATTGATATATACGATAAAAATCTAATTAGTAACATTTATGTCAATAAACATCTAACATTCCCACTATTTTTGTGAACATTCAGTTTTATTGGTTTTATGGCGTATTGTAAGCACGCACGAGTAATTAATTACGTCATGCATCTTGGAGATGTATGGAAATGGTAGTGCAAGGTACAGGGGGAAGAGGTCGACCGAAGAAGACATGGATGGAATGTGTGAATGACGATATGAGAGAGAGAGGAGTGAGTGTTGAGATGACGGCTGATAGAAGAGAATGGAAGAGAAAAATTAGCTGTGCCGACCCAACCTAGTGGGATAAGGTGGAGAAAAAGAAGATGCATCTTGTATGTTACTATTACAAATCAATACGTACCTATGTTCACATTCATATTCCAATTTTAAGGGTGAGAAACCCGTACAGTAACACTCGTAATATACATGACATGTATATCTGTTGTCTCAAGGTTAATGAGGTCTTTCACATGGTTTACAGTAACCGCGTAGCATCAGCTGAGTCGGTAGAGGATTTTTTTTTCTACTTAAGCTGATGGTCTAGAATCTAGAGAGACCATGTCAGCGTCACCGGGCTAGATATTGGGTTCATCCGTCTATGTAATGAATTAAGCAAATTTGATACCTGAACTAAAAAGTACTTACGTAAAATTAAATGTAGAAAAAAGAAGACAAATAGTCAAATGACTAACCGTAAATGGTAAAATGGTAAGTTATAAATGGTAATGGTAAATTATAAATGGTAAAAAGATAAATTAATGAATGATGGATAACGAAATGCTCGGTGTTAGAATGTGTGAAACTAAATCAATTGATTAATTACTCATCAATCCATCGATGTATCGATTTTGTTTATATCTAAGCATCGATGTTTCAAACTCGCACCTCAATCTAGGTGGCAACATTTGCGTTGTGATGACTATGGTTTCCGGTACCCACTAAAACTTAAATTTTCCTACTCTTTTCCTTCAAACCAAAACACATTACTGCTTCACGTCAGAAATAGATAGGGCGGTGATATTTACCTTTGCGGATTCACAAAAAATTGTACCATCAGTAAAAATATAGTTGACTTTCTATAGTATTATTATATATGATTAGCTTCGACCCAGTGGCAAACGGACCTAACATGTGTTTGTCTAACTATCGCTCAAAATAATCTTTATTTATGGAGAATGTTCTTTCCGAAACATTAAAACCTATTTATCATTGTGTAGTCATGCTTGCCCTCCTTTCTGTATGAAAAATCTCAGCATAATCAAATATGTTACAGACTTTAAATAATAACTTTATTATTAGTGTAGAAACATAAAAAGTAGAAAAACTGACTTACTAGCTCTACAATACAATTGGCACTTACAACAAACAATAATTACAGATTCAAAACATTTTTATGCTAGTGAAAGAGTAAATTTAATATCCAATATTCGTTAATACGAACAAATCTCGTAGTAATTTTTCTCTCTATTGTACATACAACTGCAAATACAGACATGACATGGTAACACAAAAACAAATCGTGTTCTTACATAATTTAAGCAAAATATAGTTCTGAACGAAAGATAATTTGTATTCAGTGAAACAGCACCCGCGTTACACGTGCTTTGAAAATGCCCAGTTCTTTTTTTCTGCCGCATTTGGAAAATCCCGATTATCCATCGTTAGGTCCGACTCTAAAGGGTCTAAAATATTGGGGTATGTGGCAATCGGGCGGGATTAAACGGATTTTGTACAATTCAATTCACGCATTCGCTACGTTTTTCGTGATCACCCAATACGTGGAGCTTTGGATTATCCGGAATAACGTCGAGTTAGCATTGAGGAACCTCTCTGTCACGATGCTTAGTACCGTTTGCGTCGTAAAAGCCGGTACTTTTGTCTGCTGGCAAAAATATTGGAGCGGCATTATCGGATTCGTCTCCAATTTAGAAAAGGAGCAACTGTCGAAAAATGATGCCGCCACGCAGGCCGCTATCGTCAAGTACATCAAATATTCACGCCGGGTCACCTATTTTTATTGGAGTTTGGTCACAGCCACTGTTTTTACAGTGATTTTAGCGCCACTGGTTGGTTTTTTGTCGTCACCAGAACGTGAATTGATAGCGAACGGTACTTTACCATATCCTGAAATAATGAGCTCATGGGTACCGTTCGATAGATCGAGAGGCTTCGGTTATTGGGTAACGGCTTTAGTGCACACTTTGATCTGTTTCTACGGAGGCGGTGTGGTTGCGAACTACGACTCTAACGCGGTTGTTTTAATGACGTTTTTCGCTGGACAAATGAAGCTTTTATCTATAAACTGTTCGAGATTGTTCGATGATGGTAATGAGATCATTAGTAACAATGAAGCCATGAAGAGAATTAAGGAATGCCATTATCACCACGTGTATTTAGTGAGGTTAGCGTATTGAATTTTATTTTATTAATAAACTCGCGCGTTATCTGAAACTAAAACATTTCCGCCTGTTTAATTACTCGTCACATCACCCGTAGTTCTTTTTTTGTTTCCGTCAAGATCTTTGATTTTTTTATAGTGTTTTGTACTTTTTTTTGGACTTCTATGTTTGTATTTTTATATTGAACAAACAATAATATACATAAATAATTAATCTAACTACCAATCTGAAACGATATGCATTTATTATTATTGCCTTAGAAGACAGGCAGCCATTTCTTAGTACGTGGTCATCGTCTTTTCTTAAAACTTTCATGTGTCCAAGTCTTAAGAGATTATAGTCTTATACGTATAATAAAATCAAAACTTCTATGACTTGAGCGGGTATAGCTTTTGCGTAATAATATCTATGAGATTGGCTAACCCCTTTACTTGTGTAGATAGGACGTCAATCCGTCTGCTCATTTAGAGCAATAAAATTTTTGTTTTTTTTATTTAGTTTTATTAAATGATTGTCCAATATATTTTTTTAATATTACTGTGACTATTTGTGTAATAACAATTCAATGTTAAATTTCAGGTTTTCCACAATTTTTAACTCACTGATGTCACCAGTCTTGTTTTTATACGTTATAATATGTTCGCTCATGCTTTGTGCGAGTGCTGTGCAATTGACGACGGTAATGTATTGTTTTAGATCGCTCTCAAAGAATAACAATATGATCTTAAATATGATACGTCCTACCCCAAGAATTAAGAGCAAAGGAATCGTTTAGAAAATTCATTTTAGCTATATTTTTATAAAATTCCATAGCTCTATCTATTTAGATTCAAAGTTTTAGAGTTACGTAGAATTTTGATTCAAAAGTGAATTTCTATTCACAGGACGGAACTTCAAACATGCAGCGTATTTGGATTTCTGAATACCTTATGGCTTTAATAGCGCAGCTTTTCCTGTACTGTTGGCACAGCAACCAGGTTCTATATATGGTATGTGTGTATCTTCAAATTCCTGCATGGCAATTTAAACTTTCGCGTCAAAGGGAAATTATTTGGATCTAAAATGCTTTGAGCCACGTATGTATTTTGCAGCGCTTTCGTTGTGTTATATTTTGATAAATGCATGAATAGTGATGATGATGATATTAAAAAAAAATATATTTACCTATACAGGGTGTCCCAGAAAGAATGGATAATCCTGGAACACCTCATAGTAGAGCAATTGGGGACTAAAAAAAAAAAAAATTCTTGGGTAGTACCCCAATTACGTATTAAAAAAAAAAACATTATTTTCCATACTAGTGCGCGTTTATACAACAGCTACAAACATAATATGAAATCCATAGGGTTTTTGGTGTTATAACATTCTGCTTTTTTTTTCTTTTTTGTTTCTCCAATAAATAGCTCTACTATGAGGTGTTTCAGGATTTTATATTCTTTTTGGGGCACCCTGTATATAAGATATGAAAGGTTTGGTACTGTAGATACTGCCAGGCACACATACATTTTGATTTGTGTGTGTTCCAGTGTAAAATGTAGCTTCATTCAATTCTAGGGTATTTTAGGGTACACCCTCTTATCTGAATTCTAGACAAGAAAATGTAGTTGCTGATTCACAGAAATTCCAAATTGCCAGATCATTTATCTTCTCTATTCTATTCTTCATTTCCCATCACTATAGAATTTATATTCTTGTCCGTATGCAGTGCGTCTTGGGTAAAATTGTTACTGTATTACCGATAAGACTGGTATATTGTGTATAAAGTGTATATAATATAAGATCAATAAAATTTATGTTAAGACATTACATAATTTAATAAACTTTTTTGTTTTTACCACTTTTTGCTAGAAAAAAGTTCACGAATGGGTTAAACTCGTCTTTTTATTTATTATATAAATGTATATAGTTTTGAATCTGTTTATAATATTGTTGATATAATATTGTTGCATATACAATACATAATTTAATAAAATTGTATCTGATGATACAGATTTTAGTAAAAAGATAAAGTAAATAAGCGGGAATGTTTCCCTCGTTAAATTTGATAGGAACAGAAGTATTTAGATACAGATTAGGTTAAATTTATAGATTAGTTAGCTAAAATTGAATTACAGATTAATTAGCTAAGCATAGATTATACACGATACACAGACACGGCAAAAGCGTTAGCAAAAATATGTTCCATAGAAATTTCAATACAGCCGTTAACTAATATACACATTTGGCCTGGGGCTATAGCCGACTTTTTGTTTATCTATATCGTCCCCTTGCTTGGTATATCCTCAGTACTAAGAATCATAACTTATCAATTTGCTCTGTCTTCAGTATCATGAACAACGTAATTAGCTCTAACGTGAGCTTAATTATACTATATTCCAATTACAAAGTCCCTTTTGACACTCCTTAGAACGTAACTCTTCACGTTTCGCATAATTTGAAAGAATAAAAATATTTTGTTCATGGTCGAAAACATAATTTAAAAAGTACACAATCAATCTAAATCATTATACAATTAATTAACACATACAATAACATAATAATAACATCTGTCTCATGGGACTTCGTAATTGGAATAATAAGTATAGACCGTCACATGAGGCAATGGCCTTTTGATATTTTGCCATTCGCTTTTAAGGTCATCAAAATTGTTTTCCAAAATTTGTCGCTGCTGTAAAGCAAAGGAAAACACAGTTCGAAGATTCTTCACGTATGTGGGTTAATAAACTGTTGCTTTTTGACGTGACAACGTCAAAAACATGACTTATGCGGCGTTACCTCGCTATGAGGCGTTCCATTTAAGGCTTGAAGTGCAAGCGAGAGCGCGCAACGAGCGACAAAGAGGCACAATCGGCCTCCGCGTTCGGCAGCGTTCGACATCTGTCTCTCTCCTACTTGAGTGAGCGATGCATCCACGTGGACAGCTGCTATACAATAATACATTTAATGTGTAATGAAAAAACTATGTACATTGTCAAAAATAATAATTGACACATGTAATTGTATTTATGCATACAAATAAATGTAACTTGATCAATTCAATAGTGATTTCCATTTACCTCCTTCTCTATATCCATACAAAATATCTATCAAACAAATAAAATTAAAATTATCTTTTGAAAAATGAAACCATTCCATCAGTATTTTCTTATGACGTTATCACGTTCAACTATCGTCAGTAAGCCGACTTTACAGACAACCGATTCTTTTTTTATACTCATAGAGTGCGGAAGTGGATGACGCGGTCTACTCGAGCAATTGGTGGTCGCAAGGTCATCGTGTGAGACGAAGCATGCTGCTCCTGGCTGGACAACTCCGTAGAACCGTTGTCTTCAGCGCCGGCCCTTTCACTGATTTAACAGTTTCCACTTTTGTTGCCGTAAGTACTTTTTGGTACTGTTGAAAAGAAAATTGAGGAACTACAATTGAAGACACGAGTGGATGAAGGGGCTAAGTACCATTTTTAAGGCTTTTGAATTTTTGAATGAAGGTGTTATGTGCCTTTAAGCCATATTAGACCTTAAAACTCTGGGCTTAAAAGGATATTTTTATAAATTGCATGTGATGAAGGAGTTATGTACCAAAAAAAGAATATTATCACATTAAATAAAAGTGACATGGGCACTTAACGTATTCTTTAATTTTAAATGATTCCAAACAATAATATCCTCCATATTGGTAAAAAAAAGGAAATATTTTAATTTCACGTTTAAAATAATAACAATAACAGCGATAAACGCATAGTATCTCAAAAATAAATAACAAAAGCTTGTTGCCTGTTTTCTCAAAATTAACAAATTATACCTTACCTCTTCATCTATTCATGTGTTCAATGCTGTTGCATCATCTTTTACAATTGCATCATATTTTGTATTTATTTGTTTTGCAATTACAATCTTATCACACTTATTTTCATTGCTAACTTATTTACTGTATTTACAACTTATATGCATATATACAGAATATTAATATTGCTGTGTTTAATTAAGCATTACGTATTAGAGGATTCCATTTGATAAGCCCATAATACTAAGTGCCTTTATAATGATCCATCATGATCAGGTATTTTCCAAATCAGGACGATTCTTTGTTCCTCGTGCCGTATAACATATATTCCAAAAACCGAACCTGATCCCAAAATTCAGGATCAAATTCAAAATAAAACCAAAGACCCCTTTCTCATTTACTATTCAAGTCTTTAGTACTATTCCCGGGCTAAAGGTAAGTCCTCAGGCTTATTCAAATTCTAGACAATCGATCGTATAACTTTATACAACTCTGGATACTGTCGCGTCAAAATACAGATTTACTTTTACGTTCAGGATATAAAACCAGACTTTTCTATTTCAGATTTTGAAAGGCTCATACAGCTATTACACTCTACTCAGCAAAAAAGAAGATAATCTTGTCTGAACTCGAGCGAAGAGAAATATTATTAAGTTTTTATTCAAAACTAGCTGACCCGACAGACTTCGTAGTGCTTCAATCGATAAATGAAAGACCTAAACTTTTGTATAAAATAAATTTAAAACAAACAAAAGGAATCCGTCCGACTGGGGACACATCGAAGGAAAAACAAAATTGTTATTTTGATTGAATTCCGAGCATTTTCATATTTATCTACCTTTTAAACCTTCTCTGGACTTGCACAAATAATTCTAAACCAAAATTAGCTAAATCGGTCCAGCCGTTCTCGAGCTTTAGCGAGACTAACGAACAGCAATTCATTTTTATATATATAGATAGATAATATGTATAAGATGCACTCGGAATACATCCATGAGTTAGATTAAAAAAAATCACATTGCAATTACTTTAGATGTACTGAATATGCCTATATCACCACTTTAATATTAGAGTTAATTATGTATTGACCCAGAAATTTTAGAAAGACGCGTGTGTGTGTGTGTGTGTGTGTGTGTGTGTGTGTGACAAAATCGTATGTTTGCTCTTTATCTGAGTGCTTAATTTCAGTATTTAATATATTTGAACATCTATGGTTTTAATAGTACATTGTGTCCTAGATTTAGGCCAGGACAGGGGCGGTAATTTGTCTCTGTTTATTAAAAAAAATTCTAGTCGTAGCCGAAGATATAGACAAACTGAAAATGGTGCAAATTAAATTTAATTTAAAAAGTTTCTTTTCAATTTGTAATTTTAATTTGTTCATAAATAACAATATATTACCAGAATACTATTATACTATTTACAATAATACTCGTTATGTGAATTATTTACACGATACTTACTACATTTTCGGAACATATATGTATAGAATCATGGTGTTTTTCAAACATGCTTTTCTTAGATGTACTGGAAGCTATCTAATAAATAAATAAGAAATATGTTTTTCTTTACTACACTACAGAGTAAGCAAACTTCTATACAACTGAGAAAAATATCATGATATCTGTGAGCTTTGGTAACTACTTTGGTAAACCAGGTGTGCTTTGAACTGATTCTTCCTTCTAAGCAAGAATAAAAATAACAGTTAAATTCGTTGACGCCCTCTGAGTTTCTCGCCGAATCTTCTCAGTGGGTCGCGATTTCGTTTCAGTGGTAGATTCTGCGAAGCACTGCGCTTGCTAGGGCTCATCATCATCATCATCAGCCTGCGGCAGTCCACTGCTGGACATAGGCCTCCCCCAAAGCTCGCCACTGAACCCGATCTTATGCTAGGGCTAGTGTTAGCAAATTCTCTAATGTTAAGCTCACCTACTGCGCGTAGCTGCAATAGCCTCTTAGGCTACCAGTGAATAGGTAGGGAAAAAACGTACCTGCTTTTGGGATTTGAACACGGATAAGCTACGTAGCTCGATCCAAGTACACCGGCCATCTTGTTCTTTGTATTTCTTGGCATTGAGTGACTGATAGAGGTCATTGTTAATCTTAATGTCATCTTTTTTTTTGTTTATTGCCCGTGTAGTCAGACGAGCAGACGGCCCTTCTGATCATGAGTCGTTACCGTCGCTCATGGACGTCAGCAATGCCAGGGGTGGAGCCAAATGGCTGTCTTACGTATAAATTTATATCTTTTTTGAGATACGATCGAAGTCTCCACTGTAAATATTGTGTAGAGCGTGGACTGTAATCTGTATTGGTCGCTTCAATAATTAGATATATTCAGAGAGAAGGTTATTTTTATTTTGTTATAATGTAGTTACAACACGTGCACGTACGACCAGAATTTTTGATTGACTTAAATTGACTGTATTGCCACAATTATTATTATGTTTCAACATTCAAAAAACAGTCATACAAAACTTCATGTTTAGAATTGCCCTAAACTCTGCCGACTTCCCCTTCAAGCTGAAGCGCATGATTGTTCACAATACGAGAAGTTATTTATCTCTCTCTCTTTCTCTCTTAGACTCTCGAAGTCTATTCTTCTTCACATTAATCTCTAACCAATATTAAATGGATGGAAAAATTAAATTTTAATTTATCTCAGTATTCAATGAAGTTAGACAACAAAGTAGATTGCGACGGCAGCCGAGAGCCGGTAAATGTAATCAAGAAAGTCATTTTAATATAAAACTTCCACGACATTGCTGAAATTTGTGGCTTATTTGTAAGGTGATAAGGGATATTTTTCATTTGCGACTGCTGTTATTACCAAAAGTAATATTTAGTTGCTTTAAGTATAATGCTAGATTAAAATTAAGTTGACGATACAGAAATACAGAGGTTGGTACCATTATTATGTTTTTTTATTGCCTTTGTAAGGAATCGATCATTTGATTATTTTTTTTTTAGATGTTGTCTTTTGATAAGACGTTGTCTTATCAAAGTGTTTGTGTTACAAATGATAAATTACTGTAAAGGCCTTAGAAAAAACCTTAGAATTCATATCTCAATGTAGGTGGCGGAATTTACGTTATAGATGTCTTTTTTTTTATAACAACTAAGAGGCAAACGAGCAAGACGGGTCACCTGATGGTAAGTGATTCACCGCCGCCCACGGCCACCAGCGTTTACGCCAGTAGTTGCCTAACCTTCAGATAAGAATATGCTCTTTTCTTGAATAACCCAATATCGCAGTTGTTGGGGAAGACCGCTGTCAATGGGCTCCGGTAACCACCAGGTGGGCTATGAGCTCGTCTATCGATCTAAGCAATATATTTATCTTGTATATCTAATTCATTTGAAATCTCAAGTTCCCAAGAAAATTTCAATTATAGAGTTTCGTTCAAAACGTTTATTAGCAACTCCCTTAATTGCGTACGGCTAATTCAACCAACTGAAGTTTCGAGATAATAATTTAATTCGAGCGAATTCCGCGGAAAATTTCTTTCCACGTCATAAAATATGCCAAGTCATCATTCTCGTAATTAATACGGTGTAGCGCTCGTTCCCCGAGAAACTGAGTATTTAATTTTACAAGCAAGATTAATCTACAGGATCAAATACTGAAAACGAAGGTAATGTATTCTTTTGAAGTTTCATTTTTTTATTATTATTATTTTGTTGCTTTGAGCGCGGCGACCGAATCCAGAAATTCCGTAACGTAAATAAAACCTAGCACCCCCACTCCGCCTACCATGTAGCTCGCGTTCAGCACATTCCCACGTTGCGGTTGTGTAGTGTTTGCGAATAAGCGGCGTGACGTCGCACTGCGTGCGTATCATGAAAAGTCTGCCCATCTCTCTTTCGTCTAACTTATGAGTGTGAAGGGGACAGTTCATGTTTTGCTTTAGTTAATGTTTATAAATATAGCGCGGTCTTATTTTATTATTGTTTTAATATTAAACTATGATTTTCTAATTATAATTGCATAAATTGATAAAACATGCTATGCAATAGCTTTGCCGCGGCAATCCCCGAGTGCCACACGTGTATTTTTTTTCTTGGTGGAATACATCTTAATTCCAACGTCCACTTTCAATAATATAGATAGATTCAATAATATATAGAGGGCATTTATCCTCAATTCGGCGCGTATTGTCAGGAACTTTCTCACTCTGGAGTCCTAACTACTGGCGCTTGTGTCGTAGACACTGCCATCAGCGGCAATCTATTTTTATGTGTTTTTTTTTTAAATTGTATCTTTAATACCTCTTTTTAAAAACATCGCGTAATTAATAAGATTTTAAATGAATATATTATAGATAGTAATATTTATAATAATAAACAACTGGTAAAAATCACGCACGGTCATCCGGCCCGTATTTAAGATTCTATGTGTTATGGATACCATAGGTATGTATATTTGAATATATACATATATAGAAAATAAACATCCAAACAAGGAGCCCGATGTGGGAATCGAATCAATGACCCTTGGCGTAACACTCAGAGCGCAACTACTGCACCATCGAGTCAGTTACCAAGATATCACGATTTTTTATTTATTAAATTTTTTGTACAATAAAGAATACAAAGAATGTGACGGATCTTGAGGGAAAATACTTGCTTATGATTAATACGAAGTTTCCTTCCGTATGTCCGTTTATTTAGTACATTTACAATATTAAAATTAAATAAAACTTAAAAGTTACAACCGATTCCTTTCACAGATTTTTGGCAAGTCTTTATTTAAAAGACCGTGTTGCCAGACTTAGATTTCAAAGGCTACGTTCCGTGACAAAGAATATTCTCTCTCCCTCTATCTCTCTATTCTATTACTGTCTTATCTGTAATGTCGGAACGCGGATTTCTTCCAAGGATCAGATTAGATTATTTAGCGTAAAAATAAAACACCCGAAGGATTTATTATCGGTCTCGTGTTTGCAACAGAATCTCTGGTATGCTTGGAGCTCAGTAAATGGACCGTGCACAATAGACCCGCTCTGTCTATCGCCTGTATGCAGTATTGCAAACAAAGGCATCCGTTGTGTGACGTTATGGGAGTGCATTTGTTTGGACTTTGAATTAAAATGGGTGTTTGTTGGAGCTAAGTGCGGAATTTGTGAACTTTTGCTCGTTTAATAAGGATACTAGCTCACTGAGTTTCTCGCTGGATCTTTTCAATGGGCCGCGATTCCGATCCAGTGGTAGACTCTGCGAAGCACCGCTATCACTAAGGCTAGTGTTAGCAAATTCTCTCAGGTTGAGCCCGTGAGCTCACCTACCCGTCCAGGCGTAGCTGGAACAGCCTCTTAATCTACCAGAGATTAGATAGAAAAAGCGAATAGGAGTCGTCGTGGCCTAAAATATAAGACTTCCGGTGCATTCGTATCTAGTTAATGGTGGTAGGACCTCTTGTGAGTCCGCACGGGTAGGTATCACCGCCCTGCCTATTTCTGCCGTGAAACAGTAATGCGTTTCGGCTTGAAGGGTGGGGCAACCGTTGTAACTATACATGAGACCTTAGAACTTATATCTCAAGGTGGGCGGCGCATTTACGTTGTAGATGTCTATGGCTCCAGTAACCACTTAACATCAGGTGCGCTGTGAGCTAGTCCACTCATCTAAGCAATCAAAAAATAAAAAATAGCGAAGCACCGGTGTTCGAGTCCCGCTGGCAAGTACAAATTTTTGTAATGAAATACGTACTTAACAAATGTTCACGATTGGCTTCCACGGTGAAGGAATAACATCGTGTAGTAAAAATCGAACCCGCAAAATTATAATTTGCGTAATTACTCGTGGTAAGACCTCTTGTAAATCCGCACGGATCCGCACCCTGCATATTTCTGCCGTGAAGCAGTAATGCGTTTCGGTTTGAAAGGTGGGGCAGCTGTTGTAACTATACTGAGACCTTAGAAGTCGTATCTCAGGGTTGGTGGCGGAATTTACGTTGTAGATGTCTATGGGCTCCGGTAACTACTTAACACTAGGTGGGCCGAGAGTTTGTCCACCCACCTAAGCAATAAAAAAAGAGTCATTCGAGATCCGGCTTATATTAAAGTCTCAAAATAAATCATGAGAATTCAAAATATTTTTACCAACGCGATGGTCTTGTATTATTAAGTTTGCTGCGTCAAAGCCAACCACTGGCTCAAAAGCCACAATCAACATTAACATGGCTGTTTCACTCTTGACGTGACGCTATGATTTACGACAGGAATGGGCACAAAGCTAATACCTGCCTTTGAGGGTGAGTGTACGGTACATTAATGTACTATCAACAAATTGGCAATTTCCTTTATAAGTACACGGTACAGTGACTAAGTGGTACCACCGGAAATACTACTCTTTGTGGGAAATGGTCCTCATTGCGTCGTGTTCTTCAATGCTTAGGGTCGTGACCACCCTTCTACTTCTCAATCTATATCTGCTTTTGCCAGTGTGGAGCTAATTAATTCGATTGCAGTATTAAAGTAATGAAATGAACAGTACATTAATAATAAGCCTCCACTTATCTCCCTTCGCTCTTTTAATTTAACCACAGTTAATATAAATTTCGATCCTTCAAAATATCTTAGAAAACTTCTAGAACAATATCGTTCTTTCTTGTAAAATAAAATAAAGCATCTAAATATCGTTCTTGTGAAATATAATCGAGATAAAAGCCCTGCGATATTTTTAAATAGATACATGTCTTATTTATTTGAAAAGAAAAAATAGGGCAATTCCTTTGTATTTTCGTCTCTGATGTTCGTTTGAATTATTTTTCGTTATCTCCGGAGATTGACTGTTATTTTATGTAAATGCTCGAAGAAGTCTATCTGTAAGCATATTTATCGAAATTATTTCGATAATATCATAATAATCTGAACGGCTAGTAAATTGTGTGGAGATGGTTTGGGTGCAATCAAAATCCTTGTAGTGTGCAGCTCGCCTAACCTTATATTTGTAACTGCACACACTAAATTATGACAGTATTACATGAATTGTCAACTTGAACAGTTCTCTTTTATTTCACCTACAACACTCCAATACATCCTATTTATAGTGAAAGACGGTTGTGTTTTGTTCATAATACTTTTTTTTATCTCAGGAACATGTTATAGCGGGTTATTTCTGCTGTTTCAGTGTTTATTGCCTTTTAGAAAATGTTTGATGAAGTTTGGACATCTCTAAATGACGTCAGCTGTGTACAGTCGAAGAAATGCTGATTATCACTGAGGATTCCGTAAGCTTAATAAGTGGGTACAGTGGCGGGTAGCCATCATACGGCACAAAATATTTGACAGATGCCTGAATCTCGCAACGACTTTTTCAAGATAAGCTTGCAAGCTCCGAACAACATTCGAACCGTCGGTCTACCGAGAAATGTCAGCCGCTCGGTGGAAGATCTTCCCTACGTCGTTAATCCCCCCGTTCTGCCGCGAAACAGTAATGCATAAACACTAAGACAGCCATTACTGTACATTTGAGACGTCTTATGGCTTTGCGGGGGTACCTAGTGTTGGAGTGATTGTCTGGGTTTCATATAAAAAGACGAAGATTTGGATATTTTTTTTATTGCTTAGATGTGTGGACGAACTCACAACCCACCTGGTGTTAAGTGGTTACTGGAACCCATAGACATCTATAACGTAAATGCGCCACACACCTTGAGATATAAGTTCTAAGGTCTCAGTATAGTTACAACGGCTGCCCCCCCCCCCCCTCCTCCTCAAACCGAAACGAATTACTGCTTCACGAATTCAGAAATAGGCAGGGTGGTGGTACCTACTCACAAGGGGTCCTACCACCAGCACGAATAGTTTTTATTTTAAAGGCGATAAACATTTTTTGTCAGTGGTCATTGACGACGCAAGAAGAAGAAGACGACCACTACCATTGACATTGACACATATTAGGCGAGTGACAGCTGTCAGTTGGTATTAATATAAAGATGCGTTTAGGAATTATACAATGCTAACACCTAGTACTTACCGATGAGGGCCCACAAGACACCCCACCACCGGTAATCTTAAAGAAGTCGTAGGTACGACACAATTTTTTTTTTATATTGCTTAGATAATTGGACGAGCTAATAGCCCACCTGGTGTTAAGTGGTTACTGGAGCCCATAGACGTATACAACGCAAATGCGGCCACCCATTTTGAGATATGAATTTTTTTTTTTTTTTTTTTTTTTTTTTTTTTTTTTATGATTGAAAATTTACTGGTGGCCCGAAGGCCTTTCCAGTTTCACCAGGACAGGTGGGCGAGCAAAGGCTCAGCCAAGAGGGGTGGGATTTGCTAACAACTGCCCGAGCGCCTCCGAAGGAGACCTAACAACTCAAGAGCAATTGTTTCGCGAATGAATCTACTACCGGATCGGAATCGCGACCCGCTGAGAAGATCCGGCGAGAAACTCAGCGGGCTGATGCATGGGTTAGGTTGCACGTCGACCTCTTTGTCGAGTTCGACGAGTACGGTTACCGGGGTCCCTAAGCCTGCCCCTAGTATTAGAGCTGAAGGCATCTAATGCAAAGGTTATTGGATCTGATGGATCCGTAAGGACGTGTCTAGGGCGTCGACGGTGACTGGCTCCTGCATGANTGTGCAATTCACACGTGGTAGAAGTGAAACCTTCCAAAATTAAAATACAATTATCCTAAACGTCTTAAGTATATGTAAAATTTTGTCATTAGTAAATAATTGTAAGGTAGCGCCCTCTGTGAATTGATATTTTAATTTCACGTATAATCCTAAATTAACAAGAGCTTTCATACACACGTTAGTATTAAAAAATCTCACAGATGGCGCTGTATTAAATAGTATGTATATTTCTGTCTCATTCTTTGCTGGCTTCATCCTACACATTTTTGTATTTGTGTCTCTTAACTGTCGTTTTTTCCGTTGCATCCGGTTTGAAATCACAACGATTCTAAAGAAGTTTTCACTTCAAAATTGGTTAGCTGTGAAGTCGGTTTACGGACGATAGTTTTACGTGATAAAGTCCTAAAGAAACATTGATGAAAAATTCAATACTTTTATGAATTGAATTCACTGAATTATCATCGTAATACAAAGAAGAACTTAATTGAAAATTACAAGTTTTTCGATAAATTAACGCTTGGGCCGATCGTGTCTCTCTATCGCTTGTCCTGCTCTCTCGCTTGCACGCTCAGGCTCAGGCGGAACGTGACACTTTTTCGTGCGTGCAGCCGGTGTTTATCGATTTTTAAGACGTTATCACGTAAAAAAATCGTTATACATTATGTATCTAATAGGTTCCACTGTTAAGTGTCTGTTGAATATGGCGGTCGAATGAGCGTGGTTACTGATTTTCATGGGCCACCAGACGGGCTCGGCTGGATCGCATGCAGCGTACGTACTGATAGTCTGAGTAATAAAAGCACTGACTTCTTATGAACAATTGTATTTTGTCTGAATTACAACATTTAATTATATTCAAGTCTGATTGAAGAGTACTGAAGACGCGTCCGTTCGCGTGANTCGGCTGGATCGCATGCAGCGTACGTACTGATAGTCTGAGTAATAAAAGCACTGACTTCTTATGAACAATTGTATTTTGTCTGAATTACAACATTTAATTATATTCAAGTCTGATTGAAGAGTACTGAAGACGCGTCCGTTCGCGTGAGAGGCGCTTGGGCAGAGAGCGAACAGAGTAGTTGAATGACAAAACTGAACATAACATAGATTATTACGGCTTCGTACTGATCTAATACAGATAAACAATTTCATTTCTACAGAGTAATAATTACATGTGAATTTGCGTGAACAGTGTCGACGGATTTTATTTGGTATATATGTTAAAGAGATGGGGATTGTCAATTAAAGAAAAAAATAGAGGAATTTTTTTTCTAGACGTCAGTAACAATAGTAAAGAGATAATTTTTAATACAAATAATGAATTTTAATTTTGCAATCAATGTTTAAGGAAAATATCGATTATTAAACTATATAGTGTTCTATGAACATAAATGAATAGCAATGTTTGTAAATTTATAATGTTTTTGGTAAATGATCCGATTGTAATGAAATTTACTGCTAACGCCACGGAAGGTTGCTGTAACAGAGTGACGACGAGCGTTTACGGATTTTTTCGAATTTATACCTTAACAGCACTTCCTTAAAGTTGTGTTTTGTATTCACATTAGTTTATATAAAACAATTCGTTTTCATCTGCTATACTATCGATTGATTACAAACTAGCATGACCGGATTTGGCTAGATTTCAATATTAATCGCACCACAGTAAAGTTTTATTTTGACATTCTCATTAGTTAGTAACTGGTGGTAGGACCTGTTGTGAGTCCGCGCGGGTAGGTACCACCGCCCTGCCTATTTCTGCCGTGAAGCAGTAATGCGTTTCGGTTTGAAGGGTGGGGCAGCCGTTGTAACTATACTGAGACCTTACAACTTATATCTCAAGATGGGTGGCGCATTTACGTTGTAGATGTCTATGGGCTCAAGTAACCACTTAACATCAGGTGGGCTGTGAGCTCGTCCACCAATCTAAGCAATAAAAAAAAAAAAAAAAAAGTTAATACAAGACAATTTGATTTCGTCCTTAATACTTCTAAGACCAAATTAAATTACTGCAGTGCTTACAACGTAATGTGTATTTGTATCGGGTCCGTAATAAAAACACATAAATAGCCTTCTAAACGTTGAAACGGCTCAGAATTACTTACGTTAAGAGAATTTCGCGGGGGGGATTCCCCTTTATTTACGGATTCCCTGTTACCCTAGCTCGCTTAAGATCGCGAATATAATGAATGAATATTGATAATATTATTTGAGTTTGAAGACGAATCTGCATTTTAAGTATTCGATTTTTATATGGAGCAGGAAACATCGAAACAGTTAATAAAACTCATAGGGCTGCAGTTCATAGAAAGTTTGGTAAAATAAATCAATTGAGTTAGAGTTTTTCAAGTGAAACTTCTTTAGAATCGTTGTGATTTTAAACTCGATGAAACGAAATGAAATGAAACGAAAAAATAAGTGTGCCGCGATTGGCTTGCCGGAGCGGCTCCGAGCGGCGCCGACATATCACGAAGCGCTCCACACGGTCTCGCGTCCCCGACTAGGTTTTTTGTGTCGCCGCCTTGAGTCGCAATCATGAATGGTCTATATCAGGGCTGTCCAAACTACATAAGTACCTTTGCAGGCTAATTAAATTTACTACAAAATGTGAAGGGACGCAGAAAAAAAATAATAGTAAAAGATTGCTTCAGTTTTAAGTGATATCATTGCAAGAATAAAGAATAAAGATAAACATTGCAAGAATAAAGATAAATTTTGCCATATATTGATTATAATGTATGTTTTGATAAAGAAGTCTTTTATCCGAACTACTTATATCCAAAACTGTTTTCTGATTAAAACATGCGTCACAGGCCGCAAGAAAACAAGCCTGTAAGCGTTGTCTGGATTAATAATTAAACCACCGCATCTTGAAAAAAATCACGATTCTTTATAAGAAGTCGATCACGAATTACTGGGCTTTTACACTGAAAGCTAAAAGTCAAATTGATACGAATCCAGACAGACAGCGAAAGCTCTAAATGTAGAGCAGTTTTTGTACACTAATGAAAGAATGATGAATATTGTCCATTGTTTTTTTACACAAAGCGAAAATTAAAATATCTCGGCCATTGTGCTACCGATTGCATTTTTAAGTGTTGTATTACTCGTCTCTGGAATCTGCGGAATATTTTATTTTTAATTTGAAGGAGCTTCGAACAAAATTTATAAATCTGGGTAAATACCGGTGACAGGAGTTAGTGTGAGCCCGCACGAACAACATTTGTAAATTTGGGTGATAGAGCTTTAGTGTAAACCCGCTCTGGTACATACCATCGTTCTGCCTATATCGGTTGTGAAGCAGTAATTCGTTTCGGTTTGAACTATGGTATAGCCTTCATACTTGATTCAGTTTGCACTATGGTATATAAAGCCTTTATACTTAACAACTAAGACTTTTATCCCAAGTTAGGTACTTCTTCTTGCTTCGGTTTCCTCAATACTAAGAGCCGTGACCACCTCCTCGGAACAAGAGCTTAGGTAAAGAATTAAATATATGAATATAAATAAAATTCCCTCTTCGCTTTACCTAATTCTGCCGAAGAATGTGTTACTTATAATTTGGAGTAAAAGAAAGAAAAAAACCGATATTTTACACAAACATTACTCAACTTGCCCCCGGAATTACCTTCATAAAACATGAAATAGCTCAACCCATAATGTTCACACAGCTGTAGGACCGTAAAAAATATCTCAGTAAATGTTTTCGTCAAAAAACACGACCCTCAAAGCGCAATAACTTTTGTTTGTTTGTGGAAAACTTGACCTGTACTTCAATTTGTTTGGCCTTCACCGACAGGAGCCCGGAAATAACATGATTCGTCCAAAACAGGTCGAAGCGTATGAAATAAGAGTAATAACTGTGAACTTTGTAGCAATAGGAATAGGCTTCGGGTATTTAACGAGATATAATCTTTTTGGATGGTTTAAAAAAATTACTTCAGGACTATTTGTATGTGTTTGAATAGATAGAATTTATGTTTACAGCAGATTTTACTTTTGAAGTCAAACAAATTGAAGAAGAGCATTTTTATATGCAAACTATTTAGCAAGTTTAAGTATTAACGAAAAAATAAATACAATTTATAGATAATTTTTTGGAAAATAATAAAGTGGAAGGTTCATAGAAATGTAGCTGGGGAATTTTGGGATATATTGCGTATCTTAATTATTATGACAGTATAATGTCGTCACATGAAAGTATCATGTGTTTTAAAAGTTTTTTCAATTGATTCATTTTTTTTTATTGCTTAAATGGGTGGATGAGCTCACAGCTCACCGTGTGTTAAGTGGTTACTGGAGCCCATAGACATCTACGACGTAAATGCGCCACCCACCTTGAAACAAATTTATAGTTAGGTCATTATAATTAGGTCATCTAACCTATTTACTTATTTAGTATCCTAACGTATTAAAATAGATCTGGAACCCTTAGTTGATATATTTTAAGCACCCTCATCTAAAAATAAAAAAAAACACTGCAATGTGGTCTTGACTCAGAAATAAAGAGACCCTTTCGATAAACAGATCACTATGAAACTAGTTAAGTATTTTTAGATATTTATTGAATCAAATTAAACCTCTATTATTATAAATTTTTTTTATTGCTTAGATGGGTGGACGAGCTCACAGCCCACCTGGTGTTCACCCACACTCACATCGACAAAATGAGATAAATACATATATAAAATACGATCGGCTTGTTTCTCCTTTTTTTTTTTTCCTCTAACTACTAGCTAAAACTAACTAAAACTAGACTACTAATACTAACTATTTACAAAATGTACAAAACAGGGACAACAGTCAGCACCGTGGGGCCCGCCACCGGCCCCATGCCGCGGCCCCACCTCTACAAACCAGAGGGGGAGCCGTGGCACTGGTTTGGCGCTCACCCGCTAGGGGCTCCCCAGAAGGGGAAGACCGTCGCGGGGAGGGACCGACGTAAATCACTCCCCTTTAGGGGGAGTGGTTCTTCCAAACGGGCGGTAGAAATAGGTCCCCATATGGGAGAACCCGAACAATGTGTGGGGGAAATGGCGAGTGTGGACAGCTCAGTCCCATGGGGGCACTCATTATGAGCACTCCCATATCACTCCGGTTAAGCCGACTATCTTACCATAGCCGGGGGTTCCAGTAGCTCCCTTGGTAGCGCCCGACCATCAGGTGATCTTGCGTGCAAGGGAGCTAAGTTGTGGAGATGCTCGTGGGGTCCACCGTCAGCCCGCTCGTAAAGATTACGAGCTAGCCTCCGGATGAACTCCTCGAGCGACTCCACATCCAGATCCCGGGCGATTACGGCATTACTGACGTAACGCCCTGCTCCGACTATCGTGCGAAGAGCCAGATTCTGCTAGGCTTGTAACTTCACCCGCATGACCTGCGGGATGAGGTGATACCAGGCCGCAGCTGCATACGTGATACGGGAACGAACATACGTCTTGTAAATGCCGAGTCTAGTCCTGGTCGGCAACCTGGAGGCCAACACCGGCCGGAGGAGAAACCTCGCATAGCGGGCGACCGCCAACGCCGACTTGGCGTGGGCGGTCATCCTCAAACTCCGGTCGATATTGACTCCCAGGTATCGGACACTGGGCCTAAACTCGACATTGACTCCACGAAGACTAAGCTGTCCTGGGACGACTCTTGTGCAGACCGGACCGAAGAGAATAGCCGCGGTCTTCCCCACGTTGACCGCGACCCTCCATCGGTCCAGCCACTGGGGCAGTAGGTCCAACAGCCTCTGCATCCTCGAAATGGCCGCAGAGGGGAAATTTGAGGACGCGAAGTAGGCGCTGTCGTCGGCAAACAGCGCCAACTTCACGTCGGCTTCCCACGCTTGAGGGCAACCTCCAACCAATGTCGTTGGTGTAGAGAGCGTAGAGGACTGGTGCCAGGACGCTTCCCTGGGGAACTCTGGCCGTAGCTTGTAGATCAGTCCCGCATGCCAGACACGGTCGAAGGCCTTCTCGATATCGAGAAAGACTGCGGCCGTGTACTGGCGCGCGTTGGACCGATCCGCCAAGTGGTGCATAACGCGGACCAATTGCAGCGTTGTCGAGTGACCGCTGCGAAACCCGAATTGCTCGGGTCTGAGAAGGATGTGCGGCGACACCCTTCTCAGCAGCAGCCGCTCGAACAACTTGCCCATATGCGACAGCAGAGTGATCGGACGATAACTGGAGGGATTTCTCCTATCCTTGCCGGGTTTGGGCAGGGCAATAACCTTGCCCAATTTCCAAATTCCCGGGAAGTGTCCTGTGGACAGAATGGAATTGAACAGTCGTGTCATGAATGACACGACCGTATGTTAAATCAAAGTTAATCAAACTATTCTGACTAAAGTACTTTAATGAGAACACAAACTGAGGTTTCCAATCTGAAGAAAGTGATGAGTGAAACGCGAGATAGTATAAGCTATTGTTCGTTAGTTCTAATTCTGGATCTGAACTTTATAATGGAATTCATGAAACACGATCCTAAAAGGATAAGATACATCGCTTTCGATTACAACTCGGAAATCCATTACAAGTATTGCGGTGAACTACATTAGGAAGTGGCACGAAGTTTAATTGACTCGGGATGTGATGTATCCAGAAGTTTTAACTGTAATTTATGGATTGTTATTTGTATAATAATAAATGTCATTTCATAACAAATTTTGTATTTTTGAAGCTTGCAAAGTATCTTTAGTCCGGTCAATATAGACATTTGAAAAAACAAAAATGACCGGAGAGCCAATATAGGCAGAGAGCTTTTTTTTTTCACAGGTGAAAATCGTCGGATCCCCACTCGCGCAGCAGGTGGGGTGTATGGGAGTTGAACCTCACTAATCGGACCGGGTCGGAGCCCAGTCGGGGCTATTAAGAAGGCGGGACATGTTTGACGCAGAGCACATTACATCCATCCCGCCGTCCCACAAACATCGGACCGGCGGCCGCCAGCGTCACGACCACCGGTTCCCTCGGTCAGTGGGTCGAGAGCCCGCATTGATGGCGCCGCGTTACACCTTCCCCCGGAGCGGTCGGGGGAACGCGGTCTACCATCACCCGGCTTCCTACTCCGGGTAAGCGTGCAAAGCACGCCACCCCGCGTCTGGGTCTCAGCCCGCACAAAACGGGTGGGACCCCAAGCTCTTGGGGGGCCAGGTCACGGATACGACCCCGGTCCCGACCCCCTGCTCGGCATAAGCAGAGAGCTAGGGTTTATCATTACAAATATAGTTTTAAAAATCCCCATCGATCCTATGTGTGCTACAAAAGTTATTCGGGGACAAAGGTCAAAATTTGAGGTTTTTTGAATTTTTCTCGTAAACGGATCTTCAAAGTCTTTTTTTTTTTTATTGCCCTTGTAGGCAGACGAGTATACGGCCCACCTGATGGTGAGTGGTTACCGTCGCCCATGGACTTCAGCAACGCCAGGGGCAGAGCCAAGCCGCTGCCTACCGTTTAATACTCCCCACAAGCCTCGTTTGAAGAAGGACATGTCATAGCGCTCGTGAAACACCGTGGAGGGGAGCTCATTCCATAGCCGGATGGTGCGTGGCAAAAAAGACCTCTGGAAACGCACTGTGGATGACCGCACTGTGGCTCCAGGTAGTATGGATGAACTCTACTCCGGTGGCGGGCGGTGCGATGGTAAAAACGAGATGCCGGTATCATCTCGAACAATTCCTCAGAAGTCTATATAAAAATGTTCGTTATAATTTTTTTTCTTAAGAGTTACCATTCCTGAGATATCGCAATCTAAGAGTCACATTATACATGATGCGCACACATTTCCACGCCACCTGTGAGGTAGTGTACTCGGCGCGTTTTTGTTACCGTGGTTTCCCCTATGGGCTTACTCCACTAATATTTATCCGCAGCGCGTAAAAACAAGCTCAAACTGATGTTTTGCTACACGTAAAGATGACTGACTTTCTCGTGAGCGTCAAAAATAATTTGAATACTAAAAATTCTTTATTAAAGTGGTAAAGAATTTTGCTTGATATTCAATCTTTTTTTAATTTTTATTGCTTTGATGGATGGACGAGCTCACGGACCTGGTGTTAAGTGGTTACCGGATCCCATATATAATAATATATCTACAACATAAATGCCGCCACGCACCTCGAGACATGAGTTCTAAGGTTTCAGTTTTTACAGTACAACGGCTGCCCCACCCTTCAAACCGAAACGCATTGCTGCTTCACGGCAGAAATACAAGCGGAGCACTAATAAAGAATGTTTCAAAATCGGGTTTTTTCCCCCTTTTGAGAGCTTTCGCTGCGTGCGCTGCGGAAATGGTTAAAGTTTTGCTAAAATAATGTATGACAGAATTGTTTCCCTTTGAAAGTCCTAAAAAAAGTCCGCGTCAGTATACGTGTATATTTTAAGGTTGGCTCATTATAACCTTTTTTATGCTAACCAAATTTGTTTTCAAATAAAGCATTATTTGTGAAGGTGTTGTTATAAAGATGATATAAAATTATCTATTATTATTTAATTATTCCTTTTCAAAATAAATACGAAAAAGAAATTTGCCAAAAGGCAAAAACATCATTTGGTTTTAATGTAAAATGGTTTAAAAATGGTTGAAATGTAAAAACATCATTTGGTTTTAATGAGTATCTTAGAAGGTATTGCAGGCTTAAAATAAGATCGCAGCAAAATTATGATCAAGCGCGTAACAATGATGTACAAGGCATTGGCCGGCTGGTGCACGCCGGCATAGAATAAGAAGATTAACAAGAAACACCCACGTCATTATAAGATTGGCTTTAAAAATTGTAGATTTTTCTCGATTTCTGCAGGATCCCACCATCATCATCATGCCCAGCGTAAAAAAGATCCCTTCATCAGATGCTGATCCTAATAATTACAGGACCATTCGGGAAGTCTACGTTTTCGAACAAAAAAAATTTTTTTTTGTCAGAATCGAGACATACATTCTCATTTCATTCTTAAATAAAAAATGGTCCTCTTTTGAAATCGGTTAAAAAGCGTGATATTGGTACCTTCAATATCTCCTTAACATTCTATTATTCAAAAATATTTTCATCTTCTACGTAAATGGAGTCGCGGGTAACATTTAGCGTTATCCCAAAATAACTATTCCACGCGGACGAAGTCAAAGATTCAAAAATAATTCTTTTCTTTCTGAAGTGCAGAAATAATTCTCAGTGATAAAAGGTAAAATATTCAAACACCTCATATGAGACACCTTTATTGAATCAGTTAAATTGAAATCATAAATGCTTGCAATTTTGCTCAGTGCGTGCGTATCTAACGTTTCGCGTCATTTTTTTATTTTTATTTTTTATTGCTTAGGTGGGACTCACAAGAGGTCCTACCACCAGTAAACCACCACATATTAAATAAATCGAGAGGAAAGCGGCTTATAACTATTTTAAATCAAGAATCAAGGATCAAACGTTAATAAAATAATAGTTTTAATGTTAAAAAAACCTAATCCAGTTTGCAATTGGTTTTTTATTTTTATTTTTTATTGCTTAGATGTGTGGACGAGCTCACAGCCCACTTGGTGTTAAGTGGTTACTGGAGCCCATAGACATTTACAACGTAAATGCGCCACCCACCTTGAGATATAAGTTCTAAGATCTCAGTACAGTTAAAACGGCTGCCCTACCCTTCAAACCGAAACGCATTACTGCTTCACGGCAGAAATAGACAGGACGGTGGTACCTACCCGCGCGGACTCACAAGAGGTCCTACCACCAGTAAAAAGTTCGGAAACACTTTTCTTATAGACTGTACAAATTAATTAAAGTTAAAAAGATAACAAGTGGATGTTGGAACTCATAGATCAATATGCATACCGTCGGGTATATTAAAACTGAGCGGTATGTTGTGTTTGATAAAACTTTATCCTTCCTCGAAGCGAATCATATGACTCACTCCTTTTCATTAAAAACACGTATGCCAGTGGCATTTATATTCGTCTAAGTTAAAATACGATCAATATTTTTGAAGTGAAACTTCCTTATCGGCGTTGGAAAAAAAATTTACCGTCACATTTTTCGGTTACGCGTCACTTTTTTCCGTTACGCGCCATCTGTTTTGTATTCATGTCTATGATAATAAAATCCTTTTGTTTAAACTTTATCTAATTTAACTTTTTTGTATTCATGTCTATGATAATAAAATCCTTTTGTTTAAACTTTATCTAATTTAACTTTATTTAACCAATTTCTAGAAAGTTGCATGTAGATCATTTTTCGAAAAATAAGGCCATAAACAAGTTTCACTTCTTACGTGTGTACACTAGTACACGCACACATTTTTTCTTCTATCTTAGAAGTCAACAAGCCTACAAGCTAGACATGTGCTTACTTAAAAATATTGATATTTGTCACACTACTGAACTGTTATACCCCCTCACAGTAAGGGATAATGCTTCTCTGCAAGACTGTTGAGAGAACTAAGCAATGTTGCTAGGGCCAGCGTTAGCAATTCCCTCAGATTGAACCCGTGAGCTCACCTACCGGTCTGCGTGAAGTTGGAATAGTCCCTAAGCATACCAACGATTAGGTAGCGAAAAAAAAACACGCAATATTAGGCGTCATTATTATCTGACCAAGAGGGGTCAAAAATTCGCTCATTAAAGTATTAATTCTGACCGAAACTACCTAACGAGTGTATTCACGACCCTCTTCACAGTGACATCTTTAATATCAACGACTAACAAAACTAAAGTATTAACGGGGTTGGACGTGAGGTTATTTTATAACTACACTAAAATTTGAAACTCCTGTTTTCATTCAAAGGAATATCTTCTTAACGCTTCTACTGTTAAGGTTTGCTTTCGTTTCTAGCTTTCAATTTTCCGTACCAAATTTCGAACGAAGCATAAAGGGCTGTCCATTTGGAGTCACGTACGGTCGCGGTTGTGAATTTCGTGGGGGGAACCGGTTAGATCCGCTTATGAACAAAGGTTGAATTAAATTGTGTGAACTTTGTAAGTCAACAATGAAATAATTCTGAATGAAGTTTAGATGTAAGATTCGTTTATGTGAACGCTGGATATACATATAATTTTCTTCGTGCTTTAAAATGAATGTAAAGATATGGAATAAGATAACGCAAATAATGTTCTCATTCTGATAAATTTGTGACTATCAATTGTATTTTTTTTTTATATTGAAGTTATACTTCTGTAGGCGCGTTATGAAAAATTGATGAGAGATATTTTTTACGATGCGCGCGCACCGTGACACAAAATTAACAGAAATGAAGTTGCCCACTAAAGAAAAGATGCTACCAACAAAACAGAAATGGAACCTCTGTTAGTGGCGCATGTTGGCACGCACGCCGCCTCTGTTCACTGTCTATTTATATTTATAATATTATTTATCCACATGCTTTGAGTTTCTACATTTAAAACACGTGTTTTCATTTCGTTTTCATTATACAAGTGCGAATTTTATATGTGCGTCTGAATTATAATCAGAAGTGATTTAAATTGGATATTTAAATCAATACTAATTAATATTACAAAATATTTGTGAAAAAACTGTGCTCATCAACCTTCCTAAGTGCTCTAATACAATTGAGGTTAACTATCCGTATGTATCATTTAGTAATATAAATGACAAAATTATTATTTAATATAATTCATATTAAATATTATTAAATTATTAACGTTAAATATTAATTATTTAATATTAAAAAAAAAAAAAAAAAAGTATAACTTCTTACGCGAGTACATAAGTACACGCACCCTTTTTTGTAATAAAGCAAGAAAAACTTCAGACCTTTTTTTAAGAACGTAGCGTATAAAGAGTGAGTGAGTGTAAAGAGCATAGTAAATAAGGAATGCCAAATAGAAAATTTATAACGTATTAAAAGTACATCAAATAATACTCACAATAAGTTAGAGTAGTTTTCTAGGGCCGCTATCAGAAGGCTTCTAAATGCTGTTGTTAATGATAAAAACGAATTTGAACAACTTTCTGATGTTCATTCATATAGATATATGTAACGAAAAACCCTTTTTTATTTAAAACTCCTTAGTTTTTAAAAAGGATTTTTCTTCAGTGTCATGTAGTGAAGTCTGTCATTCAGTAAAAAGAGAGTTCAGTTTTTTATAGTTTATCAATACTGTTTACTCTTTAATTTTTAATATTAATTTTAAAAGAGATACTTTAAATTTAAATACTGCTTTAAATACTGTTTTCTTATTATATCACAGAAAACGCAATAAAGTCTACTATTGCTTATTCATTATAAAGTACTCCATATCATTATACATTTTATTTTTAGTTTGCTATTAAGCAATAAAAATATGCTGCTTAATCTACATACATACCAGGTTCTACAGTTTTATAAAATTTATTGAGATGCAACTCTGGAAACTTTCCGAGAAACCTACTGGTGGTAGGACCTCTTTGGAGTCCGCACGGGTAGGTACCACCACCCCGCCTCTTTTCCGCCGTGAAGCAGTAATGCGTTTCGCTTCGAAGGGTGGGGTAGCCGTTGTAGCTATACTGAGATCTTAGAACTTATATCTCGAGGTGGGTGGCGCATTTACGTTGTAGATGTCTATGGGCTCCAGTAACCACTTAACACCGGGTGGGTTATAAATTCTAAGGTCTCAGTATAGTTACAACGGCTACCCCCACCCTTCGCACCGAAACGCAGGGCGGTGGTACCTACCCGTGCGGACTCACAAGAGGTCCTACCACCAGTAATTACGGTTTTATTTTTATTACACGATGTTATTTCTTCACCGTGGAAGTAAATCGTGAACATTTGTTAAGTACGTATTTCATTAGAAAAATTGGTACCCGCCTGCGGGATTCGAACACCGGTGCATCGCTACATAATGTGCATTCTATCAGCCCACAGACGACCACTGTTGGACACAGGCTTCCCCCAAGTCACGCCACAAATATCATTCCTGCGCTGCTTGCATCCAGCCGAACCCCGCGAGCCTCAATAGTTCTAAATATCCAAACGAGTAATTTGAAACTTGCCAACTGAATTTATCCACAACGAATATAGTGATATTGAAATCAGACATAGCTCGTAAACTAACAGGATCGGTAGAAACTAATTAATTAGGACTAAGCAATTCTAGTTATGGATGATGTCTCAATTACCAATTCAAAACAGAGGTTGAACCGACGTCTTTATTAGTTCAGATTAGGGCTCGCTCTGGTTTTATTAAGAAAATTTGAATATTTACAAATGTGATACTAGAATCGATACGGAAATCAACATTTAAAGGGGGGCGTGCTCAAAATTTAAATATGTTTTCTTCGTATCCACTTTCATCAGTACAGCGCGGTGACTTTGACAGGCCGGTCGGTAATTTTTATTGTGTAGCAGCACGATCTAACGATTTAGTGTCAAAAACTACACACGTAAAAGCAGTTTGAATAAAATTAAAGCAGACTAAATAAAATTAATTAAAATTAAAGTTGGGGAACTTTTTCCAGTTTTAGTTTTGAATTACTGTTTTGGAATTGTAGAAGATTCGTAATTCAACGGACAAATAAAAATTGGGGCACGGCTCAAATAGTTTTCAATCATGTGCTTCATTTGATTTTTTATTAATTTCAATACATTTATGAATTAAATAGGGAAACGGTCATTCTATCTACGCGCGGCTTAGTAGATGTGCTGATGATTTGCTAACACTAGCCCTAACGAGAACAGTGCTTCTCTGTATCTATTTCACTGGATCGGAATCGCGACCCATGTAAAAGAATCTAGGTAGCACGTTGAATCCTTGGCGTTTTTTTATTTTATTTATTACTTAGATGGGTGGATGAGCTCACAACCCACCTGGTGCTGAGTGGTTACTGGAGCCCATAGACATCTACAACGTAAATGCGGCAGCCACCTAGAGATATAAGTTCTAAGGTCTCGGTATAGTTACAACCGCTGCCCCACCCTTAAAGCCGAAATGTATTACTGCTTCACGGCAGAAACAGGCAGGGTGGTGGTACCTACCCGTGCGGACTCACAAGAGGGCCTACCACCGGTACAAACACCAGGCGTGTAACATATTTTTTCAAACTTTATGTTTTGTATAGTCTGAAAGATTCCTTGTGCCGATATTCACTTTCAGAGACAAAGCTATCGTATTTTTTCTCTTTTTAAGGTTAATTTTACTGGCCCTTTTGATAGCCTCAAGAAATCAAAAACAAATAAGAAACTAAACAAATGTATGACATTGAAGAATTTTACCTCAAATTTTATGGTGGCTTTAGCTGAACTTTAAGAACGTCTACCCATTTTCTGCAATAAAAAATTATTGAGATCACTTCCTAATGAAATTCGAACGGAATCACTGAGTTACGATTTTATAGGACAGACTAAATAAATTAGGACATGTTTCTGTTTCTCTTCGTGTAAACAAAAGTATTAACACAAATTTTCTGGTCAAGAAATATACGAACATTAAGCCTGGAAAGGAATTTCCTGATGACCTAGACGTTACAGATTCGCTGAGTCGTTATTGATGGAATTTTAGTGCAAATACTTCCAATTCCATTTTATTAACTTGTTAATATCACCATCAAATATTTAGGTTCATTAAGATGTTTATTTATGATTTTGTTACATTGGTGACCGTTTCTTGTGTTGAGGTGAACAGTTATTTTGAACCGTTTTGGTCGATTTTCTCCGTTAGTTCCACAACTGTGTGCTAAGTGCAAGCTTTTTAACTTTTTCGATAGCGTAAAAGTTATCTCGTATGGAATTGGAAGGTTCGCCTACGTTTGCCGCTGCTGGAGTCATGGTCCAGACGGCTGGCCGATCCTTCGGCTGGTCGTAGGACCGTCGAGGCGATTCGCCCGGTTCTTGTGAATTGGGTGAATCGTGACAGAGGACGCCTCACTTTCCGGCTCACGCAGGTGCTCACTGGGCATGGTTGCTTCGGTGAGTTCCTGCACCGGATCGGAACCGAGCCGACGGCAGAGTGCCACCATTGTGGTTGCAACTTGGACACGGCGGAGCACACGCTCGTCACCTGCCCCGCATGGGAGGGGTGGCGCCGTGTCCTCGTTGCAAAAGTAGGAAACGACTTGTCGTTGCCGAGTGTTGTGGCATCGATGCTCGGCGACGACGAGTCGTGGAAGGCGATGCTCGACTTCTGCGAGTGCACCATCTCGCAGAAGGAGGCGGCGGGGCGCGTGAGAGACGCGCAAGCCCGCCGCCGTCGAGCGGGGGCCAGGGAGGCGGATCTCGCCCAAGCCCTGGCCCTCTAAGTGNGTTGTGGCATCGATGCTCGGCGACGACGAGTCGTGGAAGGCGATGCTCGACTTCTGCGAGTGCACCATCTCGCAGAAGGAGGCGGCGGGGCGCGTGAGAGACGCGCAAGCCCGCCGCCGTCGAGCGGGGGCCAGGGAGGCGGATCTCGCCCAAGCCCTGGCCCTCTAAGTGTTTCGGGTCCCCTTCATATGTCGGTCTGGGGACTGGCGAAGGGGGCCTAAGAAGACGACGTGCAAGCTGCTCTGCACGCGTTTTACGAAGGAGCATCCGGGTGATGGAAGGCCGGCTATCCTCGACCCACGCTGGTTCTGACCCAGCGGGGTATTCCGTAGGATAACCCATTCTAACCGGCGCCATCTAGGCGGACTCCGGATAGCCTGCCGACCGAGAGGGCTGGTGGTCGTGGCGCCGACGACCGCTGGTCCGGCGTCCCGAGGGGGAAGGTGATGGGAGAGATGTGCTCCGCACTAAACGCTTCACTTTCACCCCTTTGCTTTTTCATGGGTTCTGTCTCATGCGAGGTTCGGACGCGGGTTGTTGAGCTACAGGAGGTTTTAGTCAGTTCGACTCTGACATGCCCCGCCCTCCATCCCCAGGGGAGGGCGGAAGTCCGGCGATTTCCTCCTGACCAAAAAAAAAAACGTTTGCCGCTACTGCATACAAATTTGAGTTAACTTTTACGCTATCGAGAACATTAAAAAACTCGGCACACTGCAATGCTGAATTGAACAGTCTTGACTTTTTGAAAGCAACTCAATAGATTATAGTCATCAGATCCATGAGGGGAGAAATTTACGTTTCAGATATGCTAAATTAATTTCTTACACACTATACATCTACCTTCCGAAATCTATATATACCACTTTAGGAAAACTGACGGATCAATACATTACTTTATAAGTTCATCCCTTTTTTTAACCTAACCCCGTTACCATGAGCAAAAGTCGTTCATAAAATAAAGCGATACCAACTGTGAAATTTTCCGTTTATTGGCGATTCCTTTTGATCGAATTGGCAAATTTGAGTGAGCATATGCCATAGTTTCCGAGTGTGCATAAGTCTGCGTGAATTTCGGGTCAGTTCACTGTGCCGGAATCAATTTCCCGAATCGAATCCCGAATCCCTCGTACTTTGAGGGCAAAATCGCTTTGAATTTCAGTGATAGAGATGCTCTCTGTTAATTTTTGTACACATGTTGCGTGCGGATTTGAAGAATGGAATTGAAGTTATATAACAAACTTTAAGCTTCACCGTTTGTTGCAAAGTGAACTCAATGAACTCGTTGATGAAAATAGAAGTTATTTTTGATGGTGGTAGGACCTCTTCTGAGTCCGCACCGGTAGGTACCACCATCCTGCCTATTTGTGCCGGGAAGCAGAAATGCGTTTCGGTTTGATAGGTGGGGTAGCCGTTGTAACTATACTGAGATCTTATATCTCAAGGTACGTGACGGCATTTACGTCGTAGATGTCTATGAGCTCCCGTAACCGCTTAGCACCAGGTGCGCTGTGAGGTCGTCCACCCAACAAAGCGATTTTTTTTAAAAATGTAAATTGAAAAAAATTATTAAATAATCATTAAAAATGCACGATATAAAAATACAACACAATTTTCATTAGATCTCTTTCGTTTTCATAAGTGTAGTCTTTTTATTTATCACTAGCGACCCGCCCTCGCTTCGCTTCGGAAACTGTAATTTATTATTGATTTCTCCACCATTTAATGGATGTTATTATACATATAAACCTTTCTCTTTAATCACTCTATATATTAAAAAAACCGCATCAAAATCCGTTGCGTAGTTTTAAAGATTTAAGCATACATAGGAACAGACAGATATAGGAACAGAGAAAGCGAATTTATTTAATACTATGTAGTGAAGAAGTTGCCTTTCAAATGTTTAACTTACCAAATTGTTAACTTTGTCTCCGCTACGGTCTTCATTCAGCAAATAAATCTCAATTTCGTTTATAAATACGTCACAGTCCTAAACAAACAAAATTAGTTCGAAAGTGAATCGAAATTACGAGAACTGTTTAACTGTAACTAAGTAAAGATGAGCATTGGAGGTAATAAGGTAATGATAATAATCCGATGTAGTATGGGATCTAAAAACTGATATTCATACTCATATGCGAATTAAATATATGTACATGTCGGCGTTACGCCAGGGTTTTCACACATAAGGTATTTTACAATGAAAATACAATACAACTCTATAAAACTTTAGCATTACTTGTTTTACTGGTGGTAGGAGCTCTTGTGTGTCCGCGCGGGTAGGTACCGCCGCCCTGCCTATTTCGGCCAGGAACCAGTAATGCGTTTCGGTCTGAAGGGTCGGACAGCCGTTGTAACTATACTGAGACATTTTTAAGACACGTTTAAGTAAGAAAAGTTTGAGTAAATAAATAGTATGCATGCGTGTATGTGTGAAAAATACATGGTATTGTGTGTAATGTTTTCTTTATTGATTTTATGTATTTTTATGCATAATTTAAAAAAAAATATTAACATTCTGCCCTCCTTCTCTATAATCTCTATAAATATGGGAAATTTCATCGTCCTCCGTTCTCGTAATATTCGTAAAAAGTAGTAAACAAAAAATAGTACAAAGTTTTTGCTTCACGTATTAATTTAAAGATTCATTCAAAAATATTTCTTCAGAATCAATACAAACCTAAATGATATTCCAGATTTGTAATTCATAATGTAAATACGAAAGCCGTACTACACGCCCATCTAGGAAATATGTTACTAATAATAATTTGTTCATGGTATACGGAGATAACGTAAAGAAAAATAGGTCACCTTCACGGTGGGTGCATTAAATGGGACTCTGAAAATGTTTGTTTTCGTGAAGGCCAATGCTAACCAACAGGTTGGCCTCGGTATTTTTTTTTATAGTCACATGTCCTTCTTCAACAAGGCTTTTAACTGGGACTCTGAAAATGTTTGTTTTCGTGAAGGCCAATGCTAACCAATAAGTTGGCCTTGGTATTTTTTTTTGTAGTTACATGTCCTTCTTCAACGAGGCTTAACTGGGACTCTGATAATGTTCGTTTTCGTGAAGGCCAATGCTAACCAATAGGTTGGCCTTGGTATATTTCTTTGTTGTCAATGACCTTCTTCAAATGAGGCTTGAGTGGGTTTCTGAAAATGATTATTTTCGTGAAGGCCAATGCTAACCAATAGGTTGGTCTTGGTATTTATTTATTTTTTAGCTAAAGGAGATTGTTAGCAAGGACTTCACAATGCGAATTCATGTCATGTCTCTTCAAACGAGGCTTATGGAGAAAATTAAACGGTATGCAGGGGCATGGCTCTGCGCCTGGCATTGCTGATGTCCTTGAACGACGGTAACCACTCACCGTCAACTTCTCGCTCTCGTCAATCGTCTGCATGTACGGGCTATAAAAAATGTAGATCAGCAACATGTGGTGTTAGAAATTAAGAGGCCGTAAACATTAGAATTGGAGAGTTCGTGAAACATTATAGGCCGCTCCAAGTGCTGAGTGGTGTGCAATTGGGCAGGCCACCCAGTCTAGTGGGTGTCCAAATGTCCATCAGCCTGCTATAGGCTGATGGTGATGCTGATGTTGAAACATTACAAAGTGCATACAGCTGGTGGTGGGACCTCTTGTGAGTCTGCGCGGGTAGGTAAAACTGCCCTGGCTATTTTGCCGTGAAGCAGTAATGCGTTTCGGTTTGAAGAGTGGGGCAGCCGTTGTAACTATACTTGAGACTTAGAAGTTATATATAAGAGACTTAGAAGTTATATCTCAAGGTAGATGGCGCATTTACGTTGTAGATGTCTATGGGCTCCAGTGACCACTTAACATCAGGTGGGCTGTGAGCTCTTCCATCCATCTAAGGAATAAAAAAAAAGTGCAGAATGTTAATATATTTTTAAATAACGCAAGAAAAACATTAAATCAATAAAAAAATTACACACACTACCGTATATTTGACACACACACGCATGCATACTATTTGCTTATTGTCATACATTTGTTATTGCTTATTGTCTGTGGTCAAATTTAGAATAGACTAATATTGTTTGTATAGTATAAATATTTTTATAAAGTGTAATCTTGGCGAAATCTGTGATTGTGGAAGTATAATATATCTATAGTCTTTGACAATAGAATTATAACAGTGTACAAACTTGTAATTTCAATTAATTATAGTCGAATTTCGATTACCAAGGGACCACTAGTACTTAGTAAATCGGCAATGTAACGCAAACTCACCACCCTCCGCATTTTCTCAACGCCGATTTCGGTAATATTAAGCGTAATTTTTGAAGTGAAACTTCATTATCGACGTAGGGAGGAAAAAACGTATGTAACGTTTTTCGGTTACGCGCCATCTTAATTTCTTCCGTTACGCGCCATTTTTATTTTATTTCTATTTAGTTTGTTATCAACAGATATCGCTGCACGTAAATTCAACAATTTCTGAATCGCGGTGACGAGATGTTACACACTGACACACATATATATATTTTTTAATGTTACGTGCATTGCATTGTACATTGTACCTTTCCCATTGAAATCTGCAGTAGAATAGCTCTCGGAAGAAGTATGAGTATTTGTTTTGAATAATAATTTTTAGTTATCTTTATTTTTGACGAGCACATCGCTAAGCTGTACATAAATTATGGTCTGACTTGACAAAAACTAATCTCGGATTCCCCAGAGCATGCATATGCAATAAACAAGATTAGTTAAACCATAAATTCGAAACTCGGCAAAGACTTGCATTTAAGCTTCAGACATCACAAAGTTTGGAACTCCGTGCAAATAACTCCAAAGCTTGAGTTTCCCTAATCGATGGGAAAAGTTTCGGGGTAATGGGGACATGAATCGTTTAGTATTCTGTGTTGAAATTTTCGTGATTGTTCGTCCGGTTTTTTTGTTTATGTCGGTAAATATTATAGACACACATTAGCATCTAAGAGTTGCAGAATATTCGAGAATTCATCTTCTTTTTTTTCTGAGTTAGTAATTACTATATGTATTACTTCTTATCCATTATCAGTTTTTTCGACCCTTTAAATTGTAACTATCACATATATAATTATATTTATATTTAGAAGCATCTTCGAGAGGTCAAAACTACACTCTAATCGTCGTAATAGCGAATTTTGCCAAAAAAAGAAAAATCCGATGTTTTTGCGTCTTCTTTGTAGATTGTAGACTTATTTGTTGTTTATTCCAAAGAAGAGTATAATGTTTAATTTATTAATTACTAGCTGACCCGGAAAACTTTGTAGTGCCTCAATCGATAAATAAATTACCTAAACTTTTGTATAAATTAAACTTAAAAGAAACAAAAGGAATCCATCGGGGGACACATCAAAAGAATAACAAAATTGTTTGTTTTTATATAACTCCGCGCATTTTCATATTTATCTAACATTTTAAACCTTCTCTGGACCTTCACAAATAATTTAAGACCAAAATTAGCTAAATCGGTGGAGCCGTTCTCGAGTTTTAGCGAGAGTAACGAACAGCAATCCATTTTTATATATATAGATTAGTTGTGCAGTTCTGCGTGCGTATAGCATTCCATTTTTTTTTCTTCGAAATATAAAGCAATTTGATTTTTTTTTTATGAAATTATGTACCCGTCCCTGATTTCCCGTAATAATCGCATCGACCCGTACGAATATTGATTAAGAACCCACGCCCATGCGTAGCTGGAATAGCCCCTTAGGCTACCAAGGAATAGGTAGGAAAAAAATAAAACAAACAAGCAGAGAAAAAACCGTTCTCTGTTTGACTGCCGATCTTTTTAATACGCTTTTATTAGCTTCAGACGTATGTATATTTGTAACGGAATCTTTGAACATGATTTTGATCCCCTTCAAAACGTTGGATTAACTCGAAATTTGGTATACTTATTCTCAGTTTTGTACATAAAAATATTATGTTAAATATAAACTAATTTCATATTATAATTAAATAAAACAAAGTTAAATTATATTCTCACTCATTATATTTCGCTATAACGCTTAAGAAACATGAAGATTTCTTTCGTAAATCTCTACCTCATTATAAATACATTTCAATAATATTCTAAGATCACAACAAAGTTACATTTATTTACAATAAATAAAAATGCTTAAGTACAGTATTTACAAGCTAGTCTCATCGTTGGTAACTTAGTAACAGAGTTTCACAAGAACAAGAAAAATGATAACGATAATATTCAGTTTAACAAATATACAAAATAAATCGATTAAAATCAAAAAGGTTTGTTATTGGATTTACAAGAAAATAATGAGTGTCGTAAAAATGTGGGCTTTCTAGAGGATCAAAAGCATCCAGTAAAATCAATAGTACAGTATAATGTGTAACGCATATATTTGTAATTTTTAAGAATTAAATATCACATATTCTTGACGTAACAGATTTCCAATTTGGATGAATGTAATTTGGCGATTATATTAAGAAGAATTTTATAAAATTATAATACAGCAAAAAATCTTACGCGAAAGCTCTTAATAGGAATGTTAGGGGTTCGTGAGCAAAATTGGCTGACCCTTGTACAAAGCTTTTTACTTTTAAACGCTTTATTTTTCCGCTTCAAGGTAAAGTGGCCATAACTTCCAAATTCATTTATTTTGTTCACTTAAGATATTGGCACTGGCCCTTCGCTGAACTAAAATATTTATTTGATTGTACAATCCGGTCAGCGCATAGTCGAGACATATTATTTTAATCTACAAACTGACACCAAACATTCAAGATTACTCTACATATGAGTTTTTTTTAATTAAAATCATCATTATTACGAATTTTATATACCTTTGATGAAATTCGAACACTTTCACATCAAACATATCAAAGATAAACTCACAAATGCATTAAAATACTGCGACAAGGTTCATGTCATGTTGAAATCACTAGTACGAGACACACATTTAACAATTAAAGTTCAATTGTCTACATACATCAAAGTTACACTATAGAATCATTAGGTGTATCGGCCTTCGAAAGAAGCGGTACACTGCTGTAATCTTTAAGACGCTCACTGGCTTTCTTGGTTCCGTTGTCAAAGGAATTACTGGCTGTAGGCAGTTTTGAAATCCAATTATTATTACCAACTTTTGACTTGTGGTTGATCGAGTTGGCTTCCTTCAGTTTGACCCGTGGATGCCCCTGGTGGTTGTGGCTTAGAGAGTTTACATTTAACGATATTGAATTAGTTACTGATAGTTTGTCTGATTCCTCGTTGTCTATACCATTAGCTACTGGTTCCGTAGGGTCTGAGAGTTGCCTTTGAATCGCGAGGCTTTGAAGCAACGGCTGTGTTTCTTTTTCTAGCTTGGTGACGTCTATAGACCTCTGCTGGAAAACTCCTGACCCCCGCCTACTTGAAGACCTGGAGTTTTGATCCATTCTCTGCCGGAATGGTGTGAGATGCGAAAGTGAACCGCTTTCGGTTGAAAGAGTTTGGTTTTTGACCAGCGAAGGTTTCTCCTTCGGAGCATTTGGGTCCGTTTTTTCACCCAATAACCAATATGTGACTAGAATTCCTTTACCCTGTAAAAAAAGTATTATTTTAAATTCTAGTTTAATAGCGTAAATCACGGGACGTATGATTTTATTGGTGGTAGGACCTCTTGTGAGTCCGCGCGGGTAGGTACCACCACCCCGCCTATTTCTGCCGTGAAGCAGTAATGCGTTTCGGTTTGAAGGGGGGGGGGGGGTAGCCGTTGTAACTATACTGACACTTTAGAACTTATATCTCAAAGCGGGTGGCGCATTTACGTTGTAGATGTCTACGGGCTTCAGTTACCACTTAATACCAGGTGGGCTGTGAGCTCGTCCACCAATCTATGCAATAAAAAAATAAAAAAAATTACACCTATTTATGATCATTTAGAAGAGTAGCTCTTACGACCGCAAAGGAACATTTCGATTTCAAGGCTTTATAATCGTTGCAAAAAAAATCTTGTTACTACATAATAGTAACAAAATGCAGCGACTGAGTTATTGAAGCTACAATTGATGTAGTAACAAACCTTAGCAATTGTAAGGTATTTTGATTTAAACAAAAAATCCAGCCTAGTTTTTAACTTTACTTGTTAATTAATATAAATATACTATGTATTGTATTTATTGTCAATTGTCTTGTATTATAAAATTTGATTTCCTAGCTTAGTTATAATATTACTAATATAATCAGCAATACAAAATTGTAGTAAAATAGTCCGTATATTTTGTAGCTAGAACTGGTTTGGTAAAATTTGACACGCCATCCGGATAAAAAGGTAAGATACAATTTTGTGGTAATAACGTAAATTGAAAACCGATAGATATGATCAACCGTACATAAAATTCTGATAAAAATAATATGTAATAGATCGTATGGAAGCATTATTAATGTGTGAGTTTACGACAAAAATAATAAATTTGTTCAGATTCTTATTTTAATTTCGTTTCGTATTACGGGATTGAAAAAATTCATAATATTAAAAAACCCTTTACAAAAAACGTTAAGGTAATGCTTCAAAAGATTATTAAAAGCTTCAAAGCTTTCCAAAGTTTGGAAAGTTATTATTCAAAGTCCTGAATTTTTTTACCTCGTGTCTATTTTTACTACTACTGTAATCAAACTTGGATTATGGTTATTAGGTAGCGATTAAAGTATTACTAGATGATGATGAGCTTTGCTCGGTTTTTTTTTTGATAACGCCATCTTGTTGTGTCTTTAAAGCGGTTAGTTGCCCTCAATTAAGAAAAATAGTAATATTATTCGCCAATAGATGTCGGGAAGATTTGATTATTGAAAACACGAATAAAACAACATTTTCTGTAAATAAATCGTAGCTAGATCGATTTATCGCCCCCGAAATCCCCTGTATACTAAATTTTATGAAAGTCGTTGAAGCCGTTTCCGAGATTCAGGTTATATATATATATTAATATACAAGAATTGCTCGTTTAAATGTATAAGATAATATACAAACGCAATATTTTTTTTATATTTCTCGAAAACTACAACTGTATCGTTTAATATACTAAAGTTTAAAAATACAGAGCTTATTTAAAATGGACTCCACTGGTCGTAACTTCTAAAGTCCTTTAGACGTTGTGGCCAGCTATCGATTGAATGGCGCACTTTCTCTGTAGTAAAATTCTCTGCCATTTGCATGTAAATGTTTTAGGGACTCAGAATTATCATGTCGTTTAGAGCAGGCCATACTCTTTAAAGTAGACCATAAGACTAGTCTAGTCTAGTCCTGATTTTAATTCGCATGCTATCCAAATTCAGCCACGCTTATGTGGAACAGTCTGTGTAACTTGGATTTGGCTAAAAGTGCCATTCTTGATTATAGAAGATGGTGTTACTAAAAAACTTAACCAACTTCTCATAATATAAATCTTGGTACACCTTCACTGAAGCGGGATATTGCTTAGGTTATACCTCAGTAACAATCGAAGAAGCTTATTTGAAGCTTCCAACATAATTAAGCTGTTTACTATTATTATTGTAGTTTATAGCTTTTGTAGTTTATAGCTTGTAGATTATAGCTATTAAAATATTACTCAATACATACTTAGAATTTACTCGTCAGTAAATAAAATTAAGTTGATCGTTTTCCTCTAACAAACAAAGGATATTTCGTTGCACCTATGTATAGCCTGGTATACAAACATTCGGTTGATACCAAAGGGACGGAAATTTTAACTAAACAATTTGGCTCCAAGCCTACGTTTTTGAATTTCTTATCACCCCACTCCATTCAGATTATCTCCATTATATCCCATCAGAGTAGCTTAAATCAATACAACACTATACCTTCATGGCGACCTCCCCTCTACACTCCAAATGGAACGTCCCGAACGTATCCAGCAGAGCTTTCGTGTCCGGAGACACGTGTATCTTCAGAGCTTCTCCGTTGGATTCCATACGAGACGCGGTGTTTACTGTGTCACCGAATAAGCAGTAGCGCGGCATCTTCAAGCCCACCACTCCAGCAACACAGGGACCTGATGAAATACGAAAATTTACCTGTTGAAAACAGTGCTGAGACCATAACATGCATATACTGCGCAGTCTGCAGTCACAATAGTATGGTTACGTAAACAAAACTGGAACTGTTAATTTTAAACCCAATATATTTGCCATATAATTGTTTGGTAGATAATTACTGGTGCTAGGACCTCTTGTGAGTCCGCACGGGTAGGCCACCACCCTGCCTATTTCTGCTGTGAAGCAGTAATGCATTTCGGTTTGAAGGGTGGGGCAGCCGTTGTAACTATACTGAGACCTTAGAACTTATATCTCAAGGTGGGTGGCGCATTTACGTTGTAGATGTATATGGGCTCCAGTAACCACTTAACACCAGGTGGGCTGTGAGCTCGTCCACCCATCTAAGCAATAAAAAAAAAGATAATGATTAATTAACACTGATCTTCATTCATCAAAAAAATATTCTACCTACTAAAGTTTCTCTTGATAGTTAAATAACAATTTTCAGACAATGCTGCCAACTAATTGATTAACAAAAACTAAATTAAGAAACACTATTTAGTTTATTAAAGATATTTTAATTAGATGATTTTTTTATGAAGTTTTACTTAATAGAGCATTGTTGTTCTTTTTTAGTATTTAGTATTTTTGTAGTATTTATAATTTGTAAAGCGATAAAATCTCTGCGAAAGATATTTTATTTGGATCAATTCAATTATGATTTATCCTACTAGACTGAACATGAATATTATATTTTAGTAAAAAAACCTGCCTCTATACTATTGCAGTAAATACCAATCGATAAATCAATTAAAAAAGTTGAATCGAATATATTTTTATTTACACTAGTGTTTACTTAATAATTGAAATTTGTATAGAATCACTGATAGCACAATATTTAAATACATTTTACGAGTGTTATTCGTATTTTCTTCTTGCGTTGTTCTTGTATTTTTGTAAACTAAAATTAAGCAGTTTCCAAAAAACTGTTAACTACTTTTTAATAACTAGTACTAAACTGAAAACAAATTGATAAAGAGCATTGTTCCAATATTCCAATTAAATAGTTGTAATAAAACAAATAACCATTTGTTTCCTGGTTAGTAAATGTGACTGTTTTGAAAACGTGAAGAAAAACAACTTTTTTTTTTCCTACCTAATCTGGTAGCCTAAAGAGGCTATTCCACCATAACCTTAACTAGTAGGTGAGCTCACGGGGCTCAAACCTGACGACGTTGCTAACACGAACCCTAGCAAGAGCCGTGCTTCGCAGAATCTACCACCGAATCGGAAACGCGACCCACTGAGAAGATCCGGCGAGAAACTCAATGGGCAAAAACAACAATAATGCCTCGTTGTATAGGGAAAGGTAAATGGTACAAGACCGTGCGGGAGGTCACCAATGCGGTGGACCGAGACAATTGAAACTATAATGGGAAGTCCCCTAAATGAGTACAGTAGAATGGCCTTGAGCAGAACTTGAACTGGTGGTAGGAACTCTTCTGGATCCGCACGGGTAGGTATAAACGCCCTGCTTATTTCTGCCGTGCAGCGTTTCGGTTTGAAGGGTTTGGTAGCCGTTGTAGCTATATTGTGACCTTAGAACTCATATCTCAAAGTGGGTGGCGGCATTTATGTTGCAAATGTCTATGGGATCCAGTAACCACTTAGCATCAGGTGGGCTGTGAGCTCGTCCATCAATTTAAGCAATAAAAAAATAGTTGGCACAATTTTAAAATTTCGGCAAATCACACCTTAGTTGTTCGTAATCTCGGACTACAGTATTCGAAGCATCAGAATGAACATAATGACAATGAAAAAAGATTAAACCGTAAAAGAAGTTTTAATTATAATTTGACACTATTGAAGCTTTAACCTAAATTAGTCACAAGCCATTATCGGAACCACATACCCATCACAACATAGATGCCACTTACAACATACATTTTCAAATGCAATCGGGTTAATGTTTTTTTTTGTAAATACCTCTGTTTGCCTACCACTTCAAATTATACCCATGACTGTTTCAGGTCAGAATTCAGACATATAATATTATTATACTTAACGATGAGGATGATTGCCGTGCCCTTTTTCATCACACTCATCTTTATATGCTATGAAGCTCGAAATTTTAACACAACGAGATTCAAAGGATAAAATGAAATTTATGATTAGAGACTCTTCTTCTATTGCAGCCTAAATTAGTAAATATATTATATATTTTTGAGTAAATTATTTTGTTTAAATATGTTATACATTATTGATATTTTTGAGAAATCCAGTAAAATTGAGTTCTGATACTAGAAAGAGTGCCTTTGTCCATAATTTTCCTATTACTCTGTACTATGTCTTCCTTTTTGTGTGTACATAAATAAAATAAATAAATAAAAGAATGCTTTCAGGCCTTTTCATAATCAAAAGAACCTCTACGACATAACATTTGATGTCTAACAAGGGCTACAAAAGGATTCTAAGTTATCATCACAAGTATTCACGCATGTCACAGAAACTCCGAGGCTGTCATTCATAATGATACGTCTTGTCTGCAGTCGACTGAAGATAATATAAGTTTACAAAGGGATTATTGTCAAGACTGAAACGACAATGAACTGTTTCTTTAGCCTAGACCTGATGCAAATATAGAAAACCTTTTTTTTGTGAAAGAAGGATTAACTGGTAGCCCGGAGGCCTATTCGTTTCCACCAAGACAGGTGGGTGAGCAGTGGCTCCGCCAGGAGGGAGGGAGTTTGCTAACGAGTAATATACTTGTAAAAACAACATCAAAGACACAACTTGCTCAAGTTGTCAACACGTATATCATACTAAAAGTTTAGAAACGATAACAAGAATCATCAAGATAACTTGGAAAATATTTTCAACTTGACGAAAATAAGTTTCAGGGACTTAAGTGAGTTAAGCTTACTACGCCGAACGAACGGTATTCAATTATATTCAAGTTTAGATTCTATTAAAACTTTGGAGGTATTTACACAGTTGATTTTCAAAAAGATGTAAGTAATGTTCTGTAGTTTTGGAACGAAGTCCCTTATGGGACGATGCGGACGGGTACCCTAACCGGGAAAAAACGTCCGTAACGTAAGATTTTTATTATTTATGTATAGTCTTAGTATGATGGCTATACAGTGTCTAATGTATAGTCTACGTGATGACGGTTTTCTATGATAGAACATAATTAGGCTTAATTATTATTATTCATATAAATAGCTGTTTCTTTGTATATTATTATTATAAATCATTGTGAATAAAATAAAGTTGATAACTTTGTAAAGTTTTTTTTTTATCAATAAAAAAATCATAATAAAAAATGTATACCCGAATAATTGTTTTCTTTATACCTCGAACAGAACTTAAAAAAATATAATATATTATAATAAAGAACTTCGTTCCTATCCGGTGTCCCACGACACCACACATTTTTTTTACTTAAACTAATTCTTTTCTATTCTATCAGCCCACAGACGTCCATTGCTGGACATGGGCCTCCCCCAAGCCTCACCACAAAGATCGGCCTTGTACTGCTTGCGTCCATTGGATCCCCGCGAACCTCAATAGATCCTCGGTCCATCTTGTGGGAGACCTATTTACGCTGCGTCTTCCAGTACTTAGACGAATATGGAATGCCAATGTCTGTTACTTAATGACTTGTTCTGGCAAAGGACCAAGCCGTTACCCATACTTGGCAAAGTGTAATTCTCATGTCAATATGCTACTGATAGCAATAGGTATGACGTACCGTATTCTTGTAATCAGAATATTATATATTCTAAATTTATATTTTCTAAATAATACCGTACTAAATGTCTTCACGGCCCATTTCCAAGATATAGGTAGAAATAGCGTTAATGATAATTTAAAAAATCTCATGTTTTTTTAAATATAGAGTTCTATTTATACAAAGTCTTAAGCTGTAGACTGCTATACATCATAATGATGGCCATGAGTATAAGTAAGCACTCAGAGCAGTTTTAAAATAAAAAAATACAAAACATACTCACAATTGTACAAAAGCCTTAATAAAGTCAAAAGCTTGAATATTTTTTGAACGCTAAAAGGGTCACTTATTCAAATGAGAATTAAACTTTAGGAGTACCTAACTTAAAGAATGTACTTAATTACTTAACAGCGACTTAAATTGAAGGCATGAAGTGATAAAGATTTGAGAAAAAAATTGTTGAACCGAAATATTTCAACTAAGAATTTTAATTGGAAAAACAAATTTGGAAGTCAAAACAGACGAGAAAATTTGTGAAGCAAATTTTGCTTTGACTTAAATACCGAATGCTTATTTGGATTTCAAGATATCGCTTCTTGAGTTTAATATACAGTGAGTAATTTCAGCTCCAGGCTGGATTCCACTAATGGTATTTTTTTTTATTCGGCATTTTTTGTATTTCCGATACCAATTAAGTGGGAGTACAACACGGGTCGGATTCGTTCTAGGCCGAAGATACAATTCAGAAGACACAGATCAGTTCATTTAAATGATCTAATTACAATGAACGAAGCTTTACCTTAAACACAGACACTTAACGGATTAATTTAATGTAGTACATAATATTTTCCTAGTAGGACCTCTTGTGAGTCCGCACGGGTAGGTACCACCACCCTGCCTATTACTGTCGTGAAGCAGTAATGCGTTTCGGTTTGAAGGGTGAGGCAGCCGTTGTAACTATACTGAGACCTTAGAACTCATATCTCAAAGTGGGTGGCGGCATTTACGTTGTAGATGTCTATGGACTCCGGTAACCACTTAACACCAAGTTGACTGTGAGCTCGTCCACTCATCTAAGCAATAAAAAATAAAAAGCTGTTTTTTACTTTACTTTCTCACTATTCTTTATTATTTATTTATTTATATATTTATTTATTTAACACCGTGACGGATCTAATTGATATTCCAACCCGCATCTTAACCACGATTCATTACTCAGTTTCATACGAGATATATATTTTTTTTATTGCCCTTGTAGGCAGACGAGCATACGGCCCACCTGATGGTGAGTGGTTACCGTCGCCCATGAACTTCAGCAATGCCAGGGGCAGAGCCAAGCCGCTGCCTACCGCTTAATACTCTCGAGATATTTGAAAACGTTTCTATTCGTCGAGACCGTAAGTCGTTAATGACTTTTGCGTTTTATTTCCGCTTGTCCGCGAATACTTTACAAATGGTTTTTGTAAATCGTGCGAATTATTCTTGCTTTTATGTCTTTGTAGGCGAAAAGTGAAACTCATAATTTATGCTGTGTTGCCTGAGCTGTATTTTTTTTTTTTACTTTACGATTTGGAGAGTCCTAGGGCTGTGACGCAATACAATTCCTTATTACAAGGTTGTGGTGGAGCTAATAGCTTACTAGTACATTCCAGGGACTAACCTATGTTTTATGAGATATAAATATAGTTATTTATAGCTTTATATACTTGACAGTATAAAAGCGGACTTAATGCCATAGGCATTCTCTGACAGTCTACCTTAGGGGAGTGCAGAGATGAAACTTTGTAGGTGTAGTTTTATAGTGATATTACTTAAACATATGTATATATTATCAATTAGATGGTACTGCTAACTCTATAAAATACATATTCAATCAAAAAGGAAAACCGAATTCAATTAAAATAAATTGATAACCTCATCAATGTAGTCGAAATTAATTAAATATACAATTAATAAGTCAGTTAGTTATCAAGGTTAAATAAAAAAACTATTTTCAAATAAAATATCATCAGGATCGGTACACACAGGAAGATGGTCCGTTAAAAAACACGCAAAAAAACTTAATACAGTCAAATCGAGAACCTCCTCTTTTTTGAAGTCGGTTAATAATCTGGCCGCAGCCATTGGACAATAAAATTCATTTCACAATAACATAAATATATCTTCAAAATTCTTTAGGCAGTGTCAGGTTAACATCACGAGAGGACTGCCAAAACCAACTGTCGCGGTATTTGGATCAGAAGCCTCAAAATTTCTATAGCAATAGAATCATGTCCCTACCTACAAGACGGCAAAAAGTTATCGAACAAAACGGTACCTACATACTTTAGTTAAATGTAAATAAACTATATTAAAAAATATAAATGTGGTGTCGTGGGACACCAGGTAGGAACGAAGTTCCTTCGGCTAATGTAGAATCGACACAATTTGCCAAAAAAAATCGTGCTCAATTTTATGTTGGTTTTCTTGTTTTTTCTCTTAAATTTTGCTGATTAGTTTTTATTTAAGTACAGGAAAATATTTAGGAAATTCAGTATTTTAGGAAATAATAAATTACGTAAAATAAAAATAAAATCGTAATTCAAATTATCAATTAAAATAACAATATGTCTCTTAATTTATTTGTTTGACAACATAAAATTACATAGAAATAGAAATAATTACAAAAAAAATTGAGAGAGAAGGGATGAGAGAACGAAAAGAAAGAGGGAGAAAGAGAAAGGTATTATACACTACTCGCTTGTGTATACGACTGTCGCGCCTGCGCACGTCTCATTTAACGGTTTTATTCCACGCACTTTTTTCCACGGATTTTTTCCACGCACTTTTTTCCACGGATTTTTTCTTACGGTTTTACTATCACATTTTTTTCAGTTCGGTCGCGCAGCAAAATCCCTATCCCCTCCAAGCCTGCCGTAAGGAACTTCGTTCCAAAAATGTTGTGAATTTTCTAAAAAAATACGAAGAAACTTTTCCCCCAACGTTAACATAACGTAACGTTATTACAGTATTTCATTGTCAAGTCAAGCTTACAAAGTTACCAAGAATAATATTCGAACCGCTGGTTTATCAATCATCGCACCTGTTCGGAGAAAAATCTATCCTCTGTCGTTTCGTATAATAAAAGATAACAATATCTCTTTTCCTTTTGCCTTGAAACATAGTCATTTTTATATTATTATTATTTTTATTGCTTAGATGGGTGGATGATCTCACAGTCCACCTGGTGTTAAGTGGTTACTAAAGCCCATAGACATCTATAACATAAATGCGACACCCACCTTGAGATATAAGTTCTAAGGTCTCAGTATAGTTACAACGGCTGCCCCACCCTTCAAACCGAAACGCATTACTGCTTCACGGCTGAAATAGGCAGGGAGGTCTCAGTATAGTTACTGTTAAGATAGGCAAAGATCATGAGCCGTGCTGGCATAGTGTTGTTTGGTTGAAATTGATGTTTAATGCATAAGGTAGTCGTACGCCGTCACCGGCTCGTATTACTGATGTGCTATATACGTAGAAATCTGTTTTTTTTAATTATATGCTATTAAACCCAATTCTTCACAGTCGCATGCACTCTTGGCAGAGTGGTCGTGGTCATCACTTCGGGTTGTGGTGCGCTTCACCAGACGTCGCCATTCCTCGCGTACCGCGGCCCTTCTTGTGCACTTGTTAACGGGACCATTTAGAGCTGCCTTTATTTGGTCGGTCCATTGTAACGGTGATCTGCTGCGCGGTTTTGTACCCTCTATCACAGCCTACACCACAAGGCGCTCAACTGAGTCGTCACCCTGCCGCGACACATGCCCGAAGAAAGTGAGAACGCGACCCTGAACGATGGAGGATAGTCGCTGCTTGATGCCGAGTTCTTGTAGAATTGACTGATTTGTTCTGAACTCCGTCCACGATATTTGCAGCATTCTTAAACCCAATAAAAGTCATGAATACACGTTCTACTGTGTTTCGATTCACGCCCCAATAGTTACATTAGTTTGTCTCTATAATGCTTCTCCACCTAATTCCACGTTATTTCAGTCATATTCCTCGCAACTTTGCTTTGCGAAGCTCCGGTAACTTTAAGCTTATGACGGTGAGTGGCAAAATAATATTACATTTTAAAAACCTCCCAGTGCGGTTTATGATTGGCGTCAGGAATTGATAGAGAGAAATAATCAACAAATTCCTTCAAAAGAGTCGTGATCCGAAGTAATAAGAGAAAGATTGGCGAAGGGTATAGAAATAATTGACAGCATATATAGCAAAAATGTTTTGGAAACAATGAAAATATGCTGTTTTAATTGCTTATACAGTTGAAAGAGCTCACGGCCTTGATGTTGAGGGGTTACCGATGCCTATGGACATCAATAAAATATAAAAAAAGGATTGTATGGTTTTATGAAACCACGGTAAAAGTGAAACTTTTTTTCACATTATAGACATTAAACACTGACAAAAACAAACAAAACAGTGTGAAGCACCAGCACAAATGAGTAATAGTCTATACACTACACGGTCAGCTGCTGCGAACTATAGGCGCCGCCATATTGGCCTTGGCTGCTCTGACGAGCGCCTTTCATTTTATCCCTACTACGCGGTCGACCGTCACGCAACATGCAACACACAGACGAAAAAGTTTGAGACGATATAAAGGTCGGCGGCCATCTTGGGTGAGACACGAACACCTCTAAAACCGAAACACATTTGTGTTTCGTGGTAGTAATAGGCTAAGGTGGTGATACCTATTCCTGGGTGCACGCACAACGACCAATAAACATAGCAAGCCAAATTAAAATGATTCATTATCATTTAATTCATCCCGGTGCCCGCGGTGAAGATGTTAGACCAAAATAATATAAATACTGTATTGTCTTCAGTCTTTGATTCGTGTCTACATTTTCGAGATAAGCGCACGTCTCAAAGACGGAGAAAATTATTTTAAATAATTCTGTTTAAGCGTTTTCCATTACGGAGCTTTTCATGAATACGCTTTCGTTGTTTATGTTTTATGTATTGGAATGGCTAAAACGGCTATGACGCAGTTGAGCAAAGCTTGGAAAGATCGTAATATTTCGAATAGGACCAAAATACATCTTCTGCACTCACTGGTCTTTCCAATCGCTCTCTATGCAGCAGAAACATGGACCATAAAAGCAGCTGACCGAAACAGAGTTGATGCTTTTGAAATGTGGTGCTGGCGCCGCGTATTAAGGATTCCATGGACAGCCCAACGCACGAACATCTCGGTCCTACATCAGCTTAAAATGGAGAACGCTCAACGCCTGTCTGACACCTGTCTGCAACGCATAATGCGCTACTTTGGTCACGTTGCCCGCAGAGGTGTAGACAACTTGGAACGTCTGATGGTCACTGGAAAAGTAGAAGGAAAACGTCCTAGAGGCCGGAGCCCCAAACGTTGGTCCGACCAGATCTCCGAGCAAACCAGCGGCCACTTAGCGCCGCACTACACCAGGGAACTAACCGGAACCGATGTAGGCTGACAGTCGACAAGCTAAAACGGAGTCACGGTCCTCAGCAATGAGGGAGCGATGGAGAAGAAGAAGAAGTTTATATGTTTAATAATTTCTTTAAGACACCGTAACAAATAAACAGTAATTGTAAATTGCTCAGAATTTATTATTTAATACCAGGCTTACTCACTATATAAGTATAGAGAGAGACCTTTGACACGGTTTTTTCCGTTTATTATTTATGCGAATACATTCAAGGTTCACCTTTTTTTATTGCTTAGATGGGTGGACCAGCTCACAGTACACCTGGCGTTAAGTGGTTACTGGAGCCCATAGATATCTACAACGTAATTGCGCCACCCACTTTGAGATATAAGGTCTAAGTCTCAAGTATAGTTACAACGGCTGCCCCACCCTCCAAGCCGAAACGCATTACTGCTTCACGGCGGAAATAGGCAGGGCAGTGTTATCTACCCGCACGGACTCACAACAGGTCCTACCACCAGTAAATTATGTTTCATACTAACGGGAGTTAAGGGCTTATAGAATTGGAAACAGACAATGCACGTGTTGTATTGTTATGTGCATGCATCATTGTTGTGAGTGATGCACGTGTTAAATGCGTACCTATTTCTTTAGAAATCTTAATCCAGCCTATGAGGTTTGAACACCGATACAATCGCATCTCTCGATACGAATACCTAAGCCGTCTTATTCCGTACGCTACAACGATTTGATGCCGTGAAAAAAATACAAAGCTTACTTATTTGTTTGCAAGTAAAAGAACTTTCGCCGAAACGATTAAGTGCTGACGGGAGAGTGGAACTTTTAATGAGGCACTCATCCCTCCGTGTTATTGTACGAAGTATCAGGTCAAAAATGTTTAGCGGAAAATCTAGTCAATACATTTTACTGTTCAAAGAATTGTGTTTCGCTTGTTATGTCTTCGAAGATAAAAACATAATTGAGATAAAATAAATAGACTTAGTACCAGATATAATTATTATTAACGTTAAAAGTAGCAGGACAAATTTCTATTGCACCGACTTGATGAATAAACTCACGGCTCATCTCATATTAAATAGTCACAGGGAGAGAGACACATCATAACGCAAAACCTCCACGCATATTGGAAGATAAGGTCGAAATCCTAATTTTATTGCACAAAATCTTTCTCACTTTTTAATTCACGATTGAAATAAGATAGATACCTATTCTTATACTTTACCTACCTATTCCTACAACAACAATGAAATAAAGACGCAGGTATCTAGTGATTGTCACTTCAACCTGTAATCATTTAGGCTGTGTTGACTATCATCATAGTTCTCCTGAAATTGAAAAATATACTCGTGGTAGGATCTCTTGTGAGTCCGCGCGGGTAGGTACCACCGCCCTGCCTATTTCTGCTGTGAAGCAGTAATGCGTTTCGGCTTGAAGGCTGGGGCAGCCGTTGTAACTACACTGAGATCTTAGAACTTATATCTCAAGGTGGGTGGCGCATTTACATTGTAGATGTCTATGGGCTCCAGTAACCACTTAACCCCAGGTGGGCTGTGAGCTCGTCCATCCATCTAAGCTATAAAAAAAAGAATCTCTTAAAAGAACCTACCAGAATGTAATCCGATCCGAAGTCTCAGCTGGTCCATGGGCCGATGCCTGATGCGGAATCTCCTGACGGCATCCAGTAAAGCGAGAGCCATCCTCGCCACTTCGCACGCATGTCTGGTCCCGTTGCGTTCAGGCAGACCAGATACCACCATGTACGCATCACCTATGGTTTCCACCTGAACAAAAATCCGACTTGTTATTCAGACTTATTAAGATATTAGAAATACATAAATGATGACGTCAATAACATGCGATCGAGAAAAAAAGAGAAATCTTCTTATTCTCACGCTTTAAATGTTAAATCCTTCATAAAAGAAAATATAAATATATTTATTTTTGGCATTATTCCTATGAAATAGGTTGAAAAATGAAAGCTCGATGCGTATAAAAACGGTACAATTTTAGATTTCAACCAACATCACAGCTTTTGTGACCATTTAATGCAATTCTCTCCGTGAGTCCGCGCGGGTAGGTATCACGGGTGGTGATACCTATTTCTGTCGTGAAGCAGTATTGCGTTTCGGTTTGAAGGATGGGGCAGCCGTTGTAACTATACTGAGACCTTAGAACTTATCAAGGTGGGTGGCGCATTTACGTTGTAGATGTCTATGAGCTCCAGTAACCACTTCACATCAGGTGGGCTGTGAGCTCGTCCACCCATCTAAACAATAAAAAAAAAGGAAAAAAAATGTAAAAAATAACACGAATCTCGCGAATGTCTACGATTTGGTATCATCAGAATCAGAATTAATCAGAAACATTTAAAAAACACGCACAAAAAGTTGCTCATACAAATAACGAACATAGAGCATAATAGCATTTGATATTAACAATTCGACCTCAAGGTAGCTGCAAAACTAACACATGTCATGACTACAGAGATTTGCAAAACAACATTTTAGAATGCAAATAGTTTTCGCATGTGCTTATTTTATGCACAGTATTTGAAAATTTTAATTCCCTACGCGTTAAAGCTGTATCTAATTTAAATTTTTTTCTAATGAAACTTTTAGTGTGATGCACAAAAAATTTGTTATATAGACACAAATTATGGTACTTTAAAGCCCTTTTTAAGCTACCGGTGAACAATCGTGCACAATAATAATAGTAGTCACAAATAATAATCATCAGTGACAGACCGTGTCGAGCTGTAGTCACTACATAACCTTAACTTAATCCACAATAAACAAAGACTTGTCTACAGATTTGTCTCAACAGGAAAAATCTGTTAAATTTTTACTAACTCCAACCCTTAGCTTTTGTTTTTTTTCCTACCTAAGCTGATAGCCTTGAGAAGCTATTTCAGCTTCGCCTTAACTAGTAGGTGAGCTCACGGGGCTCAGCAAGAGCCGTGCTTCGCAGAATCTACCACCGGATCGGAAACGCGACCCACTGAGAAGATCTGGCGAGAAACTCAGTAGGCTGTGTCTAAGGGTTAATTTACTCGTCGAGTCCTTCTTCGCAAGCGACGGGTTCGACGAGAACGATGACCGGTGTTTGAGGTAGCTAGAAGCACCGTTAGTGTATCGGGAGGATCCGAAATGACGTGTTAGTTTATGAGAGCACACTGTAAGGCTCTATACATTCTACAGGGTACGTGCAATGGGGTATCCTAGTCTTGCCAATTTCTTTAAAGTAGTCCAATTTGAAAAGTGGGACAGCTCATAAAAAATATACTTGAAATTTAGACCTTATGTGTCAACACTATTCAAGTTGTTATATCTACTATCTCTGGTCACCACTTAATAACAGAGTTGGTCTATCAATCAAGAGTTAAGAGAAAGGTGAGAAGTAAATCAGATACAAAATTACCTTATAGACGTCATAGTTTTCCACAATGGAATCAAAACAGGTATACAGATCATTGAGGAGGTCCACCACTTGCATAGGAGTGGAGGAAGCTGAGAGAGCAGTGAAACCAACTATATCTGAAAAGTAGATTGTGACTTGTTCGAAGGTTTCTGCTACCACTGACTGCCCGTTGATTAGCTGGGAGGCCACTGACCTGGTCAACAGAAGATTGGTGTTATAGAATTAGCTACAACAATAATATTGATTGCAGCAAAAAATATCCATACATTAGAGACATACAATGAACGTAACTATTGTGATGTCTTGTTTCCCATTAACATTTTGTTTTACATTTTATTTAGATACTACGTAAAGCTTTGTGTAAAAACTTTTAATGTTATTTAAGTTATGCTTGTCGCTTAGAGAGCACCTGTATATAAAACTAAACATGGACCACAGTCATATCGTTTAAATTTACGAAACGCATACAAATAACTGTTTTTAATGATAGGACCAAACGATTCTCAACCCGAATTGTTTAAACTAATTTTACGTTGACAGCAAAAAAGCTTGATACATTTTTCAGTAAACACTTTTTGATGTTATTGCTACCCTTATGAGGAAATTCTCGACCCAACCAAAAAGAAACGCGTGTGATAGGAATTTTAAACAGGACCTGCGTACACATCAACTGCTTTTTGATGGTAATGTTTCCATTTATTTAGAAATAAAAATATATTAGCCTTTACGGACAGATATGGCTAATCCTGTTTAAATTGTAGACACTTTTTTATAATACCCGAAAAATAAAACAGTTATTTGCTTTCGTCAATTCTTTCTATATAAAAAAATTTACAACAAACTAACAGATTTAAAACAGGTTTGCAGTTTTTCTATCATTCATTTCATTGGATTGTAACTTTTTCATTATTAGATTTGGAAAATTTCCAGATACATAGGAATTTTTTCCAGATACATATCAGCAAGACAAGGGGCTCTGTCGCTAAGCCAGTCAAATATCCTTATTAAATTATAAAGGCTCGGGAAATACAAGGATAGACGATGGAGGATATAATATGATGATATGACTGACAGGATGATGCAGTAGTTAGAGCTCCAGACTGTTGCGCCAAGGCTCGTGGGTTCGATTCTCACATCGGGCAAATATTGTGTGATGAACAGGTTTGTCTGCTCTTCATCTGGATGTTTATTATCTATATATTTAAATGGATATACGTATGAATTTCGGTCGCCGGTACCCATAACATAGGGAATCCTAATTTGGGTACAGATGGTCGTCCTAATTTTTAACTACTTATTTAAAAAAAAAAAACTTTTTAATGTAATTCTGCCATAAAGCTCTTCCAAACATTCTGCCAAACATTTACTCACTTAGGCAGTAACTGGTACAGCAGCTCTTCACATTTTTTCTTTTCTTCTAAATAATCCTGAGTTCTCTCGCTAACTAGAGTCTCCAAATTATTCGCATATTGTTCCATACGGGAAAGCAGGTTGTCTAAAATATTGCTACTTTCTTGAGTTCTGTTAGAATAAGAGAGAAAAAAAAACTCAAATTTAATTTACATACCAAAAGGATGTTCAGGATGTGAAACCTTTTATATATTATAAGATTCCACACATAAAATATATGAAGGCTTTTGATGAGGTAAAGAAAAAATATTCGAAGGAGCATTTTCTTCTACTTGTGTACCACGTAATTAAGTAGCCCGTAGGCACGAGTCTCGTGAATGTAAAATGACATGACGCGCTTTCAGATTTTTGGATATGATTTTTCCATTTTCGCTCTCCAATGACAAGCTTTAGAATTTTTGTGAATACTCTAAGCTTAGCTTTAGAAAATTCGTTTTTTCTTCGAGAATTAGATTATTTTTTTGTATTTTAAGGCCAAAGAATCACAAAAATATTTCAGTAGCAACTTCATTGACATATCATTCAAGAGGACCTATTACAATAATATTCTGTTTTTATTTAATGTATAGCTGGATGGACGACAGCCCTTTTGTTAAGTGGTTACCGGAGCCCATAGACATCTACAACGTAAATGCCGCCACCAACCTTGAGATATGAGTTCGAAGGTCTCAGTATAGTTACAACGGCTACCCCACCCTTTAAGTCGAAATACATTTAAGTTATTACTTCACGGCTGAAACCGGCGGAGTGGTGGTACCTATCCGGGCGGACTAACAAGAGATCCTACCACCAGTAATGTCCAATAAAAAGGTACGTATATGACATAATTATCTTTTCGAGCTCCAACAGTAGTAATTCTTTTAAATTTAACCTATTTTACTAATTAATTCTTTCCAAATCCGCTCTTGAGTACTAAAAGCAGAAGCTGTCCATGTCAGTCCATAATCAACACTACAGTCTTACCTATTTTTAAAATATCGTGCTTTTTGAGATGTAAGTCAAAATAGTCGCTATTTTAATGAAATTAAGCTTTTAATTTGTTTGGCAAATACACTTTCTTATTTTTCTTCAAAGTAATACCAGTTCGACTTTCTTTTAGAAAAGAAGGATTTCCAGTGACCCGAAGGCCTTTACAGTTTCACCAAGACAGGTGGGCTAGCAAAGGCTCAGCCAAGAGAGGTGGGATTTGCTAACAGTTACCCGAGCGCCTCCAAAGGAGACCTAACAACTCAAGAGCAGCTGCTTCACGAATGAATTTAATACGTGATCAAAATCGCGACCCGCTGAGAAGATCATCAGTTTGATGGCGAGTTTTTCTATCAATTTATGCAAAATTCAATGCTAAGCTACTAACAACGTAAAAGTTGATAATAAACGCTAATAAATAGTATTAATCTTATACCCTTAAACGAGCAATTCTTGTATATATACAATCTGAATCTCGGAAACGGCTCCAACGATTTTCATAAAATTTAGTATACAGGGGATTTCGGGGACGATAAATCGATCTAACTACGATTTATTTTCAGAAAATATTGTTTTATTCGTGTTTTCAATAACCAACTTTACCCGACATCTATTGGCGAATAATAATCCTATTTTTCTTAATTGAGGGCAACTAACCGCTTTAAAGAGACAACAAGATGGCGTTATCAAAAAAAAAAACCGGTCATCATCTAGTTAGTATTCTTAAATGAAGGAAGTACACAATGTATCACGGAACAGCAACTAACTAATTCATAAACGGTTTAATTTCAAAGAAGTTATAATTGAAATGAACTTTTAAATTAACACGAAAGCTTGAAACGTTAAGGAATCGAGTAGATGAAACAAAATTTGTGTTTTGATATAAAGAGGCACAGCTTGAAATTGTTTTTTTAGTTAAGAGACGAATAACTTAATCTAATATTTATAAAAATAGAAGATTGATTTAGAAATAAGCATAAATTCATTTATCTAAAGCCAATCGATAGCATAAAGCAAAATTAGATCGGTAGGCAGCGGCTTGGCATTGCTGAAGTCTATGGGCGACGGTAACCACTCACCATCAGGTGGGTCGTATGCTCGTCTGCCTATAAGGGCAATAAAAAAAAATTAGACACATATAATATGTATTAGCGTTCTGTATTGGAATAGACTTAGATATGAACACGTTATGGGTTCATCAAAATGTTAATTAAATTTTTATGTCGGTCATTGTTCGAAATTGAATGAGAAAATGAAATTTCAACGTAAAATTAACAGAGAAATATATGTGTGGATAGTTCCAGGAAATCGGAAGGTGCAGTCCTAAATCAAGAGAGAGAGAGAGAAGTGGTATGTACATAAATATTACTTGTTGAGCCTCCTTATGGCACCCTTAAGGTTTCCAAAGTCAGGTCTTTCAGTTGGATCCTCTGCCCAGCACCGACGCATCAGCTCTGCCGCGTCATCAGCTTCGCAAGATCGGTGATGAGACGTATTAGGCCGCAGACAGCTCGCCCTGATCGTTTCAATGATTTCTGAGAACATTTGGATGAGATAAATTATGGTTATAAATAAACTTGATTAACTATATCACAAAAATGAAGAACGAATATGGATTTTTTTATTTTCTTTTTTTTTTTATTGCTACGATGGGTGGACGAGCTCACAGCCCACCTGGTGTTAAGTGGTTACTGGAGCCCATAGACATCTACAACGTAATGCGCCACCCATCTTGAGATATAAGTTCTAAGATCTCAGTATAGTTACAACGGCTGCCCCACCCTTCAAACCGAAACGCATTACTGCTTCACGGCAGAAATAGGCAGGGTGGTGGTACCTACCCGCGCGGACTCACAAGAGGTCCTACCACCAGTAATATTTTTATATATGACTTTACTGTGATAAAGACTTTAGACAAAGTTTCAGAAGGGGATTAGGACGATAATTTATCTACATCAAGGCACCCGAACTCATGCTTATAACCTACGATCTTGTCTTTACCACCACCATACAATACCACAATACCCAATACCGGAGCGAAAATGGGAGATCTCATTTTATCATTAGTAACAGATCCGCGTAATCTATATATACAAAAATGAATTGCTGTTCGTTTGTCTCGCTAAAACTCGAGAATGGCTCGACCGATTTGGCTAATTTTGGTCTTGAATTATTTGTGGAAGTCCAGGGAAGGTTTAAAAGGTAGATAAATATGAAAATTCTCGGAATTAAATAAAGTTTAGGTCTTTTATATATCGATTGAGGCACTACAATGTCTTCCGGGTCAGCTAGTTAGTGATAAATAAAAATTTATATCGTTTTGGAAAATCTTGTATATCTAATAGTCCTGAATAACGTCATTATACTTTTTCTACTCGATAGGTTATCTTCTCGTATGTAATCAATTGTTCATTTAACACACGACTACATTTTTTAAATGTTATGGATATTTTAAACTGAAAGTCTACGAGAATATTTACTCTAACAAGTTCGTCTTTCAACCCGAGAAAATTGAGGGCCCTTTGCTCCGACACAAATTTCAATTTGAACGCTTAAATTAAGAAAAACGTTTCGCGTTTGAATAATACGCGTTTATTTTAAATTAATTCGACTCAATCCAGAGAGAATCCTTTTTTTTTTATTGCCCTTGTAGGCAGACGAGCGCACGGCCCACCTGATGGTGAGTGGTTACCGTCGCCCATGGACTTCAGCAATGCCAGGGGCAGAGCCAAGCCGCTGCCTACCGCTTAATACTCTCCACAAGCCTCGTTTGAAGAAGGACATGTCATAGCGCTCGGGAAACATCGTGGAGGGGAGCTCCATAGCCATGGAATGAGCTCCCCTCCGGCTGGATGGTACGTGGCAAAAAAGACCTCTGGAAACGCACTGTGGATGACCGCAGTGGCTCCAGGTACTATGGATGAACTGTACTCCGGTGACGGGCGGTGCGATGGTAAAAACGAGATGATCCTTCTAAGAATATCCTACCAAGTATCAAAGGATAACATAAAAAATAAATCGACTCCAAATTCTACTTATAAATTAAATGTACCTATAGAAATATACTTGTATAAGGGTATTTTTGGTCAATAGACATCGTTAATGATGATTCATAATCATTCATACAACACTATTGTATGAATGAATGCTTCTCCTACGAGTATATTCCCAATAAAGGATTTGATTTACTTAATGTTATTGCTATTGTATTATGATTAAAAGAAATCTTACGTATTATCTTTAACAATTCTAACTTGAACCATTGGAATAATTTACAATAACAAAATAATGTTACATTTTTATTTAACAGTATACCTTACTATAATTTCAACAACACCGCTTCAAATTATTATATTTCTCTAAAAATAGTACCTACCGCGGATTAGAAAAAACAATATCAAAAATTAAAATTATTTCGAATTGCAAAATTAGAAAGAAAGTACATACTTTACAATTTAGAATGAAAGGGATGAATGTATGGGGAAGAAAGGGACGGAAGAGATATAGTTAAGATGGCGATCGGGCATTAGAATTGTGAACATTTTACGACGTGTGCTAATTTATTAAATTTTGTTACTTTTCCAAAAAAGATGTGTGGTGTCGTGGGACACCGGATAGGAACGAAATTCCTTATAATAAAAATATGAATTTTAAGTTCTATTCGAGGAATAAAGAAAATAAAACTGGAGGTTTCACAGCAACCTACGGTCAGTCGGTAACATACGAACTTATTGTGGTACACTTCATTCACGGTTGCTTGCATAAGAGTTAGTGTATTGCGCAAACGAACGCTCTGAGATCGTGGTCAATGAATGATAAAAAAATATGTTATTTTTTGTACATTATTACAACTGTGTGCATTACTAATAAAAATCTTACGTTACGGACGTTTTTTCCCAGTTAGGGCAACCCTCCGCATCGTCCCATAAGGAACTTCGTTCCAAAAAAAAACTGTTCTTTACTTTGAGCTAACACAATATAAAATGTATTTTTGGCTTACCTTTAGGTGAGAATTCTATGCCGGGTCCGAGCCAAAATACGCCCTGCCTATTCACTATCTCGTGCATGACAATAGCAAAGGAATAAACGTCGCCTTTCTGTGTGCCCTCCGGCGGCGGCTCTGGCATTCTCAATAGTTCCGGAGCTGTCCAGAGGAGACCTTCAACAAACAAGAAACATATCAGATTAAGCCCTTGAGATTCGCTGGAATCACAACGAAAACTAAATACCTTGTAGGGGTCAGATTATATTGAGACAGTTACGACAGTTTAAATGTTGCCCTTTGACTAACTTTGTATCAGATGAGGTGGGACAACTAGAGATAACTTCTAAGGTAACGGAAATAGATGGGTACTTAATATCAAATATATAATACAAAACATTTTATTTCACTTAGGTTTGCTAAAATAAAGACAATGGACAGAAAAAGTAAGCGAGAAAAATTATTCAATAAAAACTATATATGTCTGGATCTCGTTATATCTATAGAAATATATCATTATATATATATATAATTAGAGAGATTGGAGTAATCGAAGGACTTAATTACTGGAAGAGATTTCAACATGAAATAAGTAGTGCCCTTGTACTCTGTATCCTTATTGTTGTGTTTTTTCTAACAGCTGTGTGTACAAAATATATTAAATAAATAAATAAAATAAATTAATTACCTACATACATAAATATATACATGTATAAATAACACACACATACGCAATATATAATATATAACCTACATTCGTGTGGAACTTTATTCAAAGCAAACAGAAAGTAAAAACTCATACCTAACAGAGACAGTTTTACTAAGTAAACATATGGTATAAATGAGTAACTAAGTAATAAGCGGCAATAGATGAGTTACTAAGTAAACGAGATTATATAGAGAACAAATAATGATTATTTGCTTTATTTCTCATCAACTATCTTTACCCTAACAGATTTAGCTTGTCCAATGAATGTTGCCATTGAAATGCGATATAAAAAACCACATTTTCTTCATTGAAAATCACAAAAACACAATTAAATATTTAGAATTGACTACTTTTACTAACAATTGCTTAAAATCTTTAGCAACGGATGCATGTAACAGATTATAGTCAGCAGAGCTGGTTGAAAATACTCCATAATTAAAGTTTTAATTATTTGATAATTTGGAATCGAGGTTATAGGTATATAAGACAGTATAGTATACTACTATATACTACTCATAAGAGAGTATATTATAGTATAACTACAGTGACTCATTACTCAATACACGAAAAAACACCCACACCCACGCAGCTGTGTACCTACTGTTACTATGGTATATTATTACGCATCCACAGTAACAGTTTCTTGTCAATCACCTTCACCTTCCCGAAGTTCTTCCTGCCCCTACCCCTAAGTTTAACTAATGGAAATCTTAATCATTCTACATACGCTGCTACCATCATACCAATTTCTGTAGCAAAGCACAAGTGAGTTACAGCCGAATATCCATTCAACAAAAGTAGAAAAATAGCAAAACATTCTTCACGGTGAAATAGAAATAAATAGCTATTTCGTATTATTACAGTACTAAGCGTAGGTATTCGTTATCTTACAAATCACAAAGTAAATATCTTTTCAGGTCTTTGACTAGAACCAACGGAAACTCATCCAGTTTTTTTGTATCGAAGGATAAATTATTTATACTTTCAAAGTTAATTACGTGGAGGAAAAAAAAACGCTTTGTGGCAGTCTGTTCTAATCAGATTGTTAATTGAGTTTGTGCTCCGTGAAAATTTTCTTGAAAAACCAGTATTTTCCTAGCCACGTAGGTATTTTAGTGCCTGCAGCTTAATAGGTAAAACGCTTTAGGTTTTTATCTCATCTTAAAGGAAGTTACACTAAGCCCCAGAATACTCCTATCAAACTATGTGACTGTGGCGGTATTAAAATCCCGCACGCCATTACCAATTTTTTTAATGAAATACGTACGACACGAATTCCATTATGAAAAATAACATCATGTAATGAGACCAACAAAATATAGATTTACATATTTATTAGTAGTATGTTGGATATCACCATCCCAATTTTTCAAAATCTCTATTTTTTCACTGTTTTACCAATACAATAACAACAGAGACTCCTCTTTCAAGAAGATATTAAATTATTTGATTACTATAGTGAGGTCAACAGTTTTACACGTCATTTGGGGTGAATTTGGAAACTAGTTTCCGGAGTCCAGATTTAAGCACATTAAGGTTGAAATCTCAATTGTATTTTCAAATGTGCTTGAGGGATAAAAAGCGGATTTTGGTACCGGCCTGACCTCACAATATTATATCTCATAATTCCCGTAGTAATCAATTCCAATAATAGCATAAAACAATTTCATGCCAGCAACAAAAAAAGTTTCCTCGATTTTATTCTTAGGCACGTTTCGTCCAACCTCAAACGATAAATCAAACATTTCAATTAACGCGAATCATCCAAAAATAAAATTCAATATCAAACTGTTTACTTACGAGTCCAATAACTGTGAGCGCTCGAGTCCTTTTCCGAAGTTCTTAAGGCGTGTATTCCGAAGTCGGTTATTTTTAATACAAATCTCGAATCAACGACACAATTGCTCGACTTGAGTGCTCCATGCGATTTTATGTCGGAATTGTGTAAGTAATGCATGCCCTGTTAAGTGGAAATGCCTATTATGAATTAACACGAGATACACAAGAGGTAATTAGAAATAAATTTGCAACAATATTTAGCAGCGATTGGAGGGTCATTGGAGCACTACGAGAGATACTCATATCAAATAATGGGATCGTAATAATGATCAAAATGAACATAATTACAGTCAGCGTCAGGACATCTACACTATTGTCTCCGGGATACAAGTGTGCTATTCTGGTCAAAATGTGCTTACAGTCTGCACTGGTGTTAAGAAGATATTGAAGTCCATAAATCTCACAAATCAAAAGTCGCTATAAGGCTTGGAACCCAAGCATTGCATTTGCATTTTAACCATCTATAGCACCCTCAAAACCGGATCCTACATAGTTGTAATGGTGCAACAGTCATTATACAATAAATTTTAGACTTTGACCATTTGCCTCAAGGCGGTATTCACGTTATGGGTTTCGTCTCATCACTATACCAGAGTCGTCTATCTATCTACACACAGAATAACTTACATTTTCTAAGACAGCCATACAAATTAATACAAAACCTTTTATTTGCTAATTAAGGTGTTATCCTTCACGCAAGTAGTCCGTTTGTCAAATATTTTAAATGTATTAAAAAATAACTTACCTTTACTATATCGTGCATCAAACTGACTTTGAACATCCAATCTAGTTTGATAGATTCATTCTCAAGGATATCCTGCAAAGATCCTTTCGGACAGTATTCGGTCAACAAGCAGCAGTGCGGCGGGTCAACGCAGGCCCCATAGAACCTGGCCAAATGGTCGTGCTCGAGATCTTTCATTTTCTTCAGCTCCAGCAGTAACGGCCTGGTGAGGTCTATTCGCTGTTTGTCCACTAGTTTGATTGCGACTCTGCAGCCCTTGTAGAATCCACATGGAGTGTACACTTGGCGATCTCCAGCCAATGATGTCGCTTCGTCGGAGAACGTGGTCTAAGTGAATTAAAAACGTTCCTCAAAATTCTTGAAGTCGTCAAGAAATTATGTAATACTTAGTAGAACTAAGAGAATTTTGCATATGAGAGTATTCGTGATAGCCTACATTAAAGTACGCCGAAGAATATTTTTCCAAATAATACAGTATCCAAAGAAACATCTTTTAAAAATCAAAATATTCCCAGAATCCTATCTTTAAAAAAGAACATAGAAACCGCTCAGAACGACAATCGCGAACGAATAAAAGATAATTGAAATGAAAAAAAGAGAAACGAAACAATTGTTCTTATAGTCATCCGAAGGGCAAAAGGTATTGTCGTTTTGGTCGCGTTACACGTTTTAGTCGATGATAAAGAAAATTTCATTGTTAGGCTCTGACAGAATACCCCGTAGCAGCAGTAATTGGGGTCATGACGTCCGCGCTAATCCCGAATTCACAGTCGAGTTCGGAACTATTTTATTTTTATTGGACTGACAGGCTCATCTGTTCTTAAAAACAGGTACTCGAGAACGAAACAGTCCACAGAACGTGAATTTTGCTTCACGGGCTTCCGACACATTTGTATGTGAGGTGTAGACATCATTTGCATAGTTTGTCACACCTTTCAAACCAGAACACACGACTACTTCACGGCAGGAATAGACAAAGTAGTATATCTAACCGTGTGAGCTTACAACTTGCCTACCATCAGTAGAGTTTTATGAATCAGAAGACACCAGTGTAGCTTTGCCTATCTATAATTCTCACCTTTATTCTTTTTCTATTCTCTAAGATAGTTTCCTCCTAATTTAAGTACTAAGGAGATGTGGTGAATTCGTTCAAGTTGATACCACAGTCTGAAATTTCTACAGCGAAGTATGGAAACGTAACTTGAATAGTTGTTACTTCGGTACTATACTGGAGATTCCATTGACTCGGATCTTTCCACTATAACCCAGGTTTGTTTTGGTGTTTGTTTTTCCAAGAGAATGTATTGATTTAGCGTTTACATTCTATTATATTTTAATAGATAAGGCATTATTGAACCAAAGTGTTTACCAGGTATTTAGTGATTAGTGGAAGATAATATGTATAATCATATTGTAAAACCCGCCTGGTATGAGTTTGGTTGATGCTATTCAACATTTTCCGTAATTTTGTATCAAAAGATTTTCATGTAGAATAGCTATGGTGAAAAATGTCTAAAAAATTCATAGCACGTTTTTATTTTTATTTTTCTTATTACTTAGATGTNTATATTTTAATAGATAAGGCATTATTGAACCAAAGTGTTTACCAGGTATTTAGTGATTAGTGGAAGATAATATGTATAATCATATTGTAAAACCCGCCTGGTATGAGTTTGGTTGATGCTATTCAACATTTTCCGTAATTTTGTATCAAAAGATTTTCATGTAGAATAGCTATGGTGAAAAATGTCTAAAAAATTCATATTACGTTTTTATTTTTATTTTTCTTATTACTTAGATGTGACTCAATAGCATTTGACTCAATAGCCCAAGATCTATCGGACGATACGTATTATTAGTTAATGTCCAAAAACACAGTGAAGATTCATAATGTTTATTTATAGTCGACTCAATAAAAACCCATTCTTTAAGAATTTAAATAAATTGATTCAGCTTTCGATTTGGATTTAAATGGAATTCTTATTTCTAAATTTCCAAATAAATGGAACGAATAAATCTCTTTCTTGAGATCAACACTTTCTCGTGTCGGTTTCTTGACCTATTTCTTTCTTCAAATCGCTCGGTCGTTTTGTGTAGCTATGTGTGAAGTTCTTACCAACACTCTGTGCGACAAATTTTGTGACAAAGATCACGTCTCCGAATATCGATTCTTGAGTTACTGATTTATTTGCTGGGGAAATTTTGCGGATCTACCTTAGATAATGTAAGTAGAGTATATTATGTACTAAATTCTTTCTTACTAACGAAACTGAACTGGGGGTTTAAGCTAGGGCTCATAAATATTTGAATAAGAATATTGTGTAGATGTGAAATTAAGGTCGCAAATATGTTGTAATGTCGCTATCCTATGTTATTCAGGCCGTATATGGCTACTTAGCTGTAGAAATAGATAGGTGATACCGCCTATATAGACTCACAATGTAGGGTGATTACGTAATGTACGATTTTGCGGGATGATTCTTAGCACGGATAAACTCCCGGATATAGTTCACGTAATGTATGTATATGAATTTTATTATGAAGTTCAGATCATGTTTTTTTTTAATCCTTAGATGGGTGGACGAGCTCACAACCCACCTGGTGTTAAGTGCTTACTGGGACCCATAGACATTTACGACGTAAATGCGCCGCCCATCTTGAGATATAAGTTCTAAGGTCTCAGTATAATTACAACCGCTGCCCCACCCTTTAAACCGAAACTCATTACTGCTTCACGGTACCTACCCGTACGGACTCACACGAGGTCCTACTACCAGTAATTACGCAAATTATAATTTTGCGGGTAATTTAGGACTAAGGAATAATAACTTAAGTTATTGAAGCGCCTAGCTCTCCCTTTCTTCAGATTATAATTTCAGTTTGTGTTCTCAACAAAGTACTTTAGTCAGAATAGTTTGACTGGCAACAACATTGATTTGCTTCTGAACTGTTTTTTTTGCTGCTTAGATGGCTAAGCCAGTAGATAATCTACCTGGTGTTAAGTAGAACTCGTCCACCCATCTAAGCAATAAAAAAACGTATTATCACCAGTAAAGGATGATGGCATGTGCATTGTGGATGTCTATGAGCTCCGATAACCACTTAAAGCTTACAACCCAGCTGAGCTCGTTCACTCATCGATGGAATAATTAAAAAATATTTAATCAACAAAAAAATATTATTCTCATGATAACTTACTCCAGTGCTGTAGCGTCTGGTTATTGAATGCAGACTGCCTCTGAGTCGACCGCCAGGCTGCAGGACATCACTCCAGCTAACCCTCCAGGTCATCATCGCGATTTCCGCCTCAAGTTTATAATGCCTAAGAGAAAAATAAACATTTTATAGATACACGCTTTCAGAAGCTATTGAGAGAGGTAGAAATATATCCTAACGTCTATCTTTATGACTGAAATAAAAACTTATATGTAGTTAGCCTTGTATGTAATGGGGTCGATGTTTTTAGTGCCCTCGTTAAAATTATTCTAATTACCGTTTATTTGATTCCTTGGGATTATCAGATATTGGCTGAGGTTTTTTTTCATGTTTTATTAATAAAATATCTTTGGTGGTTTGTGTGGTGTGTGATGTTTGTCTGTAAATTTGCCCGGTGCATTGGTTTAATTAAAAAAAATAGAAAAATTAAAGGAAAGTATTTTAGAGGCAAATTTAAAATTATTAAACTTAATTCATTGCTCTTCAAAATCAAATTAACTAATCTAGTAGCTGATTCAAGTGTAGATAGAATAGCCACGTGTGTTCTATTAGGAACTATGACTTTTTTTTTAAGGTTTTGATGTACGTAGTTAAAGATGACCTGACCGCCTCATCTCTAGTCATTACTATTCGAATATCGCCGCCTACCTTGAGACATGAGGTCAAATCATTAATATCAAGTTTTTTTATTCTATAGGCGGGTAAATAAGTCAACGGCCTGAACTTAAATGGTTACCGCATCCCGCAAGAATAACAGAGTACATATCGCCAAGTCTAACTCTGAATTGTATAGTATTGCACTTATTCCACCATTTAGATCATCATATGTGATTGCTTAGCGGCAGATACTAGTAGGGATTGTGGTAGCTCACCCGTGAGAGCCTACGGTACACTCAACTACTAATAATAAAGCAAATTATATATTGTATTCCGTTAACTCAATTATTATTTTTATTGCTTATATAGGGGGATGATCTCTCGGTCCACCAAACGTCAAATGGTCACCGGAACTCATAAACGTCAACAATGTAAACGCTGCCACCTATCATGGGACGTGAGTTCTAAGGTCTCAGTTTTTACAGTACATCACCTGCCACGCCTTTCAAACCGAAACGCTTTACTGCTTCACGGTAGAAATAGGCAGGGTGGTGGTAGCTATCCGTGCGGACTCACAAGACGTCCTACCACCAGTAAAAATAATACAGCTTCTAATTTATAACGTCTTACATAAACTCGGAATACGCTTAATGAACATAATATAACTGACGAGTTCAATTAGATCCCCTACATAATACAGAAGGTTAGAAGAGAAAAGAAATGGAATGAGAATATGCCTAAGTCGACTTAGGCGAAAATTTTTCTGATTGTTGCTATTGTATAGCACAATTAATAAAACAGGGTTTTAATGTTAAGATTACAAGGATATTTCGATGATAGATATTGATACCAATAGATTTTCGTTGCGAAAGGTTGTCTTTTTCTTTTCATTACAATGATAGAATATTCGAGAATAATCGAAATTCGGGCCTTTTTTAATATTGTGCCAATGGACAAGGTTACGTTCCAGCTAAGTACAAAGCAGTGGTGCTCGCAGACACCGTTATGTGAATTCCTCCGTCGACCTTGAGATGTGAGGTCGAAAATTCGATTCCAGTGAAGTCAAGGCTTTCCCGTCTCTAATACCGGCCACTCACATTCGCACGAATACGCAAACCCGCAAGTGTAGGACGACAATTGCAAATGATTATGCAAAGTTTTCGCTGCATTCGTGGTTTTTCAAGCTGTGTCGGTTTTTTAACAGACATCAAAGCGCGCGAACGGCGATCCTTCGCGTAGTCTCCCACACATTCGTGTGACCAGTTGCGCCCAGTATTGCGAAGGTTTCGCTATTTTCATAGATCGTGACGTCTACTGTGTAGCGAGCGTATCTTCATCAAAAGAAATCCCATAAAAACAGCATGGCTGTTAATGATGTCTGAGAAAGAATTCAAAACTCTTGTTCTCTTCAATGTTATATTGACGAATTAAAAAGGAGGAGAAATTCGTGAGACATTCGTAAACAAGTGTAGGAGGAAGCGCAAACGGGTTCGCAAATTGACTACCGAACCCGTTTGCACAGCCGCTAAGTTTGCGAATGAATGTTTGACGGCCCTTCACATGCGCGCGAACATTCGTACAAGTACGAATATTTGCGCGCATGTGAGTGGCCGGCATAAGACTGGATCGTGTTTGCGTTTTAATCAAATTCGGAGTCGAGCGATGCAGCCAATTTAGTATGAGATTCGAAAAATGAATGATTTAACAATTTAAAGTCCCAAGAGGTGAATAAAACTTAATATTTCGTAATCAAATATGATTAGCGTTTTGCCGCATCGAAACCGGTTTTAGCGGTAATTTATTTTGCTGTTTAATCTATTGAAGTAAAATAAACAGAGGTCAGAATGATAGGGTGGGGTCGGATATTGGATAGAAAAAAAAACGTCTGTGTCGATTCGATAATTAAAATTAAATATTCATTACCGATACGAAATTGGTGGGATTATTTATTTTGGTAGAAAAAGATACTTTGAAGTGAATATCAGAACAGATTGATTGATATTTCTGTTTTAACCCAAAGTGGATTTATTCGTAAACCGTATCCTTAGGCTGAACAGGATACGAATAAGTTTAGCGATTACCGAAGCCCAGAATAATCATAATTTTGAAACCGTCACCTTGATATATGAGATTTTATACTCAATTGTACAGATGTACAGCTGTTTCATCCTTTAGATCACAACACATCAGTGTTTTGCGGTAGAAATAGGTAGTGTGTCGATACTGACCCGTACGGTCTAACAAAGCACAGCCTAGCCACCTATACCACTAATTACGCTAATTATAATTTTGCAAATTTTATTTCTAGTGCATGTTTTTTTTTTATTGCTTTGATAGATGGACGAGCTCACAGCCCACCTGGTGTTAAGTGGTTACTGGAGCCCATAGACATCTACAACGTAAATGCGCCACCCACCTCGAGATATAAGTTCTAAGATCTCAGTATAGTCACAACGGCTATACCCCACCCTTCGAACTGAAACGCATTACTGCTTCACCGCGGAAATAGGCGGGGTGGTGGTACCTACCCGGGCGGACTCCCAAGAGTTCCTACCACCAGTGATTACGCAAATTATAATTCTGCGGGTTTCATTTTTATTACATGATGTTATTCCTTCACCGTGGAAGTCAATCGTGAACATTTGTTGAGTACGTATTTCATTAGAAAAATTGGTACCTGCGGGATTCGAACACCGGTGCATCGCTCAACACGAATGCACCGGACGTCTTATCCGTTAGGCCACGACGACTTACTACCACTTAATACCACTGATTACGCTAATTATAATTTTGCTAATTTCATTTCTAGTGCACGATGCTTATTTCTTAATTGTGGAAGCCATACAAAACCGGGTTTTAAGTATATAATATATATAAGACCTTAAAAATAAGTCGCCTTATCGGTATTTACTTCTGAAAAAAATCCCGCGATAATGTCACTCCGTGTAACCTCATATCTTTAATTATCTTTGAAAGCGAAGAAGGCAACAGCGCATCTTAAGCAATACGTACATATTTTGTTTCATTTTATTTATTGGCTACCAACATGTTATACATCAGCACAGAATATCACAAGTAACATATACATTGATTCCATACTAAATGCTAACACAATTACAGGTACCGACTGCGTGCATTGGTAAAAAAAGTGGTTCATTGTATAAAATATGAGAAAAAAAAAACTGTATATAACATGAAAACCTTACATTATTACACATTTACAACAAAAACGCTATTACCTAACTGAAAAAAGCCCATTGAGCAAGGTTGTAGACTTCTCGTCTAAAACTGTCTAAAACAGTGCCATGATTAGAGAGTCTGCCCGTCTCGCCACAGCGGGAGTGGCCCTTGTTGTCGGGAGGATAAGGAGACTGGGCCTCGACGTGGCGCTCAGTAAATCCGAGGCCTTGTGGTTTCACGGGCCACGGAGAGCGCCACCTGTCGACGCCCACATCGTGGTTGGAGGCGTCCGAATAGGGGTCGGGGTGCAGTTGAGGTACCTCGGCCTCGTTTTGGACAGCCGGTGGGCTTTTCGTGCTCACTTTGCGGAGCTGGTCCCCCGATTGATGAGGACAGCCGGTTCTTTGAGCCGACTGCTCCCGAATGTCGGGGGGCTGGATCAGGCTGTGCGCCGCCTCTACGCGGGGGTGGTGCGATCGATAGCCCTGTACGGTGTGCCTGTATGGGCTGAGCCACGCAATCGGGCCGCTATGGCTCGGTTCCTGCGCCGGCCGCAGCGTACCGTTGCAATCAGGGTCATCCGTGGATATCGCACCGTCTCCTTCGAGGCGGCGTGTGTGTTGGCGGGGACGCCGCCATGGGAGCTGGAGGCGGAGTCGCTCGCTGCCGACTATCGGTGGCGCAGCGAGCTTCGTGCTCTGGGCGTGGTGCGTCCCTCCAAAAGTGAGCTGCAGGCGCGGAAGGCCCATTCTCGGCGGTCCGTGCTCGAATCGTGGTCGAGGTGGTTGGCCAACCCCACGTGGGATCTACGGACCGTCGAGGCAGTTTACCCAGTCTTTTATGACTGGGTGAATCGTGACCGAGGACGCCTCACCTTCCGTCTGGTGCAGGTGCTGACTGGGCACGGATGCTTCGGGAAGTATCTGCACCGGATAGGAGCTGAGCCGACGACGAGGTGCCACCATTGTGGACACAACCTGGACACGGCGGAGCATACGCTCGCTGTCTGCCCCGCTTGGGAGGTGCAGCGCCGTGTCCTGGTCGCAAAGATAGGACCGGACTTGTCGCTGCCTGGCGTCGATGCTTGGCGGTGACGAGTCCTGGAAGGCTATGCTCGACTTCTGCGAGTGCACCATCTCGCAGAAGGAGGCGGCGGGGCGAGTGAGGCAAAGCTCTCCTCACTACGCAGATATCCGCCGCCGCCGAGCAGGGGGTCGGGACCGGGGTCTCGTCCGTAACCCGGCCCCCTAAGAGCTTCGGGCTCCACCCGCTTTGTGCGGGGAGGAGCTTAGGCGTGGGGCGGCGTGGTAGGTCGCGTTCCCCCGACCGCTCCGGGGGAAGGTGTAGCGCGGCGCTATCAATCGGGCTCTTGGCCCGTCGACCGAGGGAACCGGCGGTCATGTTGCTGGCGGCCG
>NW_021011486.1:444939-462765 GCF_003987935.1 Bombyx mandarina | reverse complement strand
CTGCGCCGGCAGTCCGCCACAAAGCCTCGTACTGATCGCGCGTTTCTCTCATTATTGTATTTTCATATATTTGTTAGTCGTTTGTTTTGTGTCTCGTTAATTTGTTAATAATCTGTAGTGTATCGTGTTGTCGTAATATAGAACTATTTCTCGTATTGTTTCGTTTAATTTTTTATATCCAGTAAACTCCAGTCGTGCGTCGGAGCGGACACACACACTTTTTTTAAGTTTATTTTATACAAAAGTTTAGATCTTTTATTTATCGATTGAGGTACTACGAAGTCTGCCGGGTTAGCTAGTATATATATAAAGATTATATGCAGATACGGCGATGTGGTAATTAGCTCCCCGACTGTTAGTCCGAGGGTTGTGGCTTAGCACATCGAGCGAACACTCTTGCAACGAACAAACTTGTTTGCTTCTCGTCTGCTTGCTTAATATATGTGTGTTTGTACAAATGTGCGCAAACGCTACTATTGGCAATAATTAACATAATGATATATAGTTTAGTTTAGTCTATGTTATTGTTTATTTATTATTAGCAAGATGAAACTGTTATTCTACCATCTATATATATAAAAGAAAGTCGTGTTAGTTACACTATCTATAACCCAAGAACGGCAGAACTGATTTGGCTGAAAATTGGTGGGGAGGTAGCTTTTTATCACGTTGCCGTGGGACGTGAAATACAACGTGGTATAAACAAAACGCAACTCATATGGAATAACAAAAAGCAACTGACAGGTAAACGTAATGTAGTCTATGGTTAATTATAGTAGAATTTTGAAGTTGACCGGTTGATGTGTTTGTTTCGAGTTTCGATTAGCTTATTGTGCCGAGATAGGTAATCATTAAGGAAGCCATGTCGCTACCAACACGATCAAAGCTTTCCCGACGAAGCCGTAATGCAACTAGGATTTGAAACATTCCGAGTGCAAGGACTGAAGAAGAACAAGAAAATATAATAACAATAACAACTAAATGGCCAATAAAATATCATTAAAATACTTGCTTTTTTAATTTACATTAATTATCCAAATAAAAAATTTACCTTGATAAAATCAGTCTGCTCATTTATTGCCTCTAAGGCGGAACAAAGTTCGCCGGGTCACCTAGTATTTAATAGTTATCAGACACTGTTTTGATGTGAAAATGTTCAGAATGTGTTTAATGTTTATATTATTGTTTAAAGACACAAATGACTATATTAATAATTAAATATGAATAAAGCATAAATATTAACAGCAATAATTTAATTAAGTATTGTAATTGCTATGCAATGATGGTGTTGGCACCATCTATTATTATACTGAATAATAACAATGTTAGTTTATATTAGTCAACAGTAATTTATGTAAAATAAATTAATGTTAGTCATGTAAAAATCATTAAAATATGTATTGTGAATATTACGCCATATTCTGTGTATTGTTTCGCCGTAATTACATTTATTTGTATAAAATAAGTTGTAGTTGCTATAACCAACAAACACAAAATGGCTAAATTGTGTAAGAACTAAGACGTGGCTTTTTATGATAAACAAGTAATGTTAAAGTTTTATAGAATTATATTGTATTTTGATTGTAAAAGACATTATGTGTGAAAATCCTGGCGTAACACCGACATACACATTGAAATTCATATAAATTCAAATAGTAAAGGCCATCCTAGTTTGAGGTCTAGTGACATTATCCACGTGTTCACGGCTGGGTGGGTGACTTATCCGAAGGGAGCCTAATCACTGTCACTAGGTTAGATGGGTGGACAAGCTCACAGCCCACTTGGTGTTAAGTGGTCACTGGAGCCCATAGACATCTACATATAATCATATACCACCACCATTTAATCATATGCCCCGACTTCCAAACACATTTACGAAGATATCTCACCGTGGATCAAATTGGAAGCCTAACCAATTAACCCCATTTTTTTTTATTGCTTATATGGGTGGACGAGCTCACAGCCCACCTGGTGTTAAGTGGTTACTGGAGCCTCAATACATCTACAACGTAAATGCGCCACCACCTTGAGATAAGTTCTAATGTCTCAGTATAGTTACAACGGCTGCCCCGCCCTTCAAACCGTAACGCATTACTGCTTCACGGCAGAAATAGGCGGGGCGGTGGTACCTACCCGCGCGGACTCACGAGAGGTCCTACCACCAGTAATTTAGCAAACTATAATTTTGCAGGTTTGATTATTATTACACGATGTTATTCCTTCACCGTGGAAGGTTCTTCTCAGATTTCGTGACATTCACAGTGAGACTTGAAGACGTTCAAACGAATTAAATAAGTCTTACCTGTATATGAAGACTGATAGTATCGCCAAGATCACAACGACGGAACTCAATACAATACTGAGAATCGCGTAAACCGGAAGTGCTGTAACAAAACACATTCATCAGAATTAATTAGTTGCGTCATTACCAAAAGTACTTACATGTTCATTACCAATGCAGCAGAAATTGCGCTAATAGGCCACTAAAGAGCGCTATGACATGTCTCTCTTCAAGCTTAGGGAGAGTACTTAGCGGTAGACAGGAGGTTGGCTCTCCGCCTGGCATTGCTGATGTCCATGGGCGACGGTAACCACTCACCATCAGGTCAGCCGTATGCTCGTCTGCCTACAAGGGCAATAAAAATATATATATAAAAAAGAAAGAATATGACCGTAATAATAACAATAAAAGAGTAAGGTTTATGTGCATATTTATGTGTTGTTTTAAATTATTGGCTATTATTCTGGAAGAAAAATTCAAATATATATACAGCAACATACATACATACATACATATATATATTTTAAGTAGATCTTAAACCAAAAGTACGTTTTCTTAGCACTACTCCGCTAATATCAAACGACCAGCTCTAATATTTCTCATACATTTTCTCGACTATACATTTTATTATCTGCCTCGTCCAGACGTAGGGGTTGGGAGATTCGATAACGCACATTATTCTTAACACGCAATTAACCCAATTTCTCTGGCTCGTAACAAAGGATTTTATATAAATACTAGTGAAACACGACCACGCTCCACTGTGAAATACTTTTAAACTGTTATTCATGGTATGACCGATAACTTTCTTGAAGAATATAATATACGATGTAAGATCTTTTTTTTTTTTTTTTCTCCACCTTATCCCACTATGTGGGGTCGGCACAGCTAATTTTTCTCTTCCATTCTCTTCTATCAGTCGTCATCTCAACACTCACTCCTCTCTCTCTCATATCGTCATTCACACACTCCATCCATGTCTTCTTCGGTCGACCTCTTCCCCCTCTACCTTGCACTACCATTTCCTTACATCTCCTAGTCACATGCATCTTCTCTCTACGCATCACATGTCCATACCACGCTAACCGTCCGCTCCTTAATTTGTTGTTTACCGGGGCCACTTTCGTACACTTAAGATATCACGAACAAACAAATTAGAATCTATATATCTATATATATATATAAATAAATTGCTGTTCGTTAGTCTCGCTAAAACTCGAGAACGGCTGGAGCGATTTGGCTAATTTTGGTCTTGAATTATTTGTTGAAGTCCAGGGAAGGTTTAAATGGTAGATAAATATGAAAGTGATCGGAATTAAATAAAGATAACAATTTTGTTTTCCCTTTGATGTGTCCCCCGTCGGACGGATTCCTTTTGTTTGTTTTAAATTTATTGTATATGTCGTGGATAACGACTTTCAGTAATATTAAGACGTTGTTTTGACTATTATTTTAAATGATGAAATGTTGCTTTGATAAATATCACAAAATGTAGGGTAGATTCCGTCATCACTCGTATTTGGTTGAACTCAGTTTATAAAAATTTAATAAAACCTTTTGAATAATAATTATTGAAACTCAACACACGACATATACAAAAGTTTAGGTCTTTTATTTATCGATCGGGTCAGCTAGTTTGTTTATATCAAACTAATATTCACCCAATATGATCAAAACTCAAACTTAAAACGAAATTCGAACTTAAAATTTAAAAACAAAACTTAACGGTCGGTTAGTTCTTTTGTCGTCTATTTTATGTACGTATGAGAACGGTCAATTCGTTCCTTGTCGTCTGGTTCGTGTCCGTCTTTTAGGAAGTCAAAAAAAGTACTGCCTTCCGCTAGTCACGTCCACCCTCGTTCCATTTCTCTCTTTATTTTTGAATTCTTGTCAAGTGTCGTGTCTTAGTCTGTAATCTAATCGTTCTAGATCTTATGTCCCGTCAAAGAGGTTGCACGCCACGACAAAAATTAAGAATTCGATTCCTATATGTACAAAATTTATTATTTCGTTTCTTGCTGATTTAAAAGAAAAATATCTGCTACCAAAATACCCAGAGATGTACACCCCGTGATATTTTTGAATAATAAATAAACTATAATAATATAAACATTTTTATAGTTACTAGCTGACCTGGCAGACTTCGTAGTGCCTTAATCGATAAATAAAAAACCTAAATTATTGTATGAAATAGACTTAAAACAAACACAAAGAATCCGTCCGACGGGGGGGGACACATCAAAGGAAAAACAAAATTGTTATTTCTATTTAATTCCGAGCATTTTCATTCATTTTTAAACCTGTTTTAACCTTTTTAAACCTTTTAAACCTTCTCTGGACTTCCACAAATAATTCAAGACCAAAATTAGCCAAATCTGTCCACACGTTCTCGAGTTTTAGCGAGACTAACGAACAGCAATTCATTTTTATAGATTGCTCGGAGTGTTTATATAGTAGATATGAAAACGAGATTGATGTTCTTCTTCTTTTTTTTTCACCTTATCCCACTGGGTGGGGTGGGCACAGCTAATTTTACTCTTCCATGCTCTTCTATCAGCCGTCAGCTCAACACTCATTCCTCTCTCTCTCATATCGTCATTCACACACTCCATCCATGTCTTCTTCGGACGACCTCTTCCCACTCTCCCTTGCTCTACCATTTCTATAGATCTCCTAGTCACATGCAGATGTTGATAATATTAATTTAAACATTGAAACATGAAATTTAAAATTTTAATAGTAAGTTTTCACTTATATCGGCAGTCCCTATGAATGACACTATTTTTTCTTTACCTGTGTATGTATAGATCAGATATTCGGAAATAATAATAATCAAATATAATATATAATAATAAAAAACGTAGGATTAAGCCAAGAAAGTCGTTTTAATCATGTTTACGACTTGGTAATACCGAAGAAAATACTAGATTGGATTAGTTTCTCATCTGAGTGAATGGTAAATAAGTTTGCATGTCTACGCCAGTTTGCCTGTTTCTAGTGTGAAGACTCATCAGTTGCGATGCGTGTTATTCTAGAAACTTCAACTTCAGGCCTTAATGTGTCTTACTGGTGGTAGGACCTCTTGTGAGTCCGCACGGGTAGGTACCACCACCCCGCCTATTTCTGCCGTGAAGCAGTAATGCGTTTCGGTTTGAAGAGCGGGGCAGCCGTTGTAACTATACTTGAGACCTTAGAACTTATGTCTCAAGGTGGATGGCGCATTTACGTTATAGATGTCTATGAGCTCCAGTAACCACTTAACACCAGGTGGGCTGTGAGCTCGTCCACTCATNTAGAACTTATGTCTCAAGGTGGATGGCGCATTTACGTTATAGATGTCTATGAGCTCCAGTAACCACTTAACACCAGGTGGGCTGTGAGCTCGTCCACTCATCTAAGCAATAAAAAAAAACCTGTAGGTTATAAAGTCGCTTAATATCAGCTGAGCCGTCGACTCATCAGCATAACTACAGTAAAAATTCCTTTTCCAGTATTTTTTGGTCAAAAATTTTTAACACTATATTACTGACGAATATTAAAATTTAATTAGATTCAGCTATATTCTGGATTTCAAGCTATCAATAAATTCGTTTTGAAACTAATTTTGCAAGCTGTATAGTGTATGTCACAATCATATTTTAGCGTTTTATTATCGTAATAAAACATATTGATTTTAAAATTCACCATATTTGGCACAACGAATTTGAAGTTATTTTCGGGTTTTTACTAAATTAAATAAATAATACACGTGGGCGCAACAACAGAATGAATCGAATATCAATTCCGCCAATTAATATCTGACATTCACAACAATAATTCACATTTCTAGCTTGTTCTCAAGAAATTCTCACCCACGCACCTGAGTGTAGTAAAATTCAGCTAAGTTTAGGCTTTCTTACAGCGTGTTAGAGACTAAAATACTTTTCTAAAAAATAAAAACTGTTTTTTTTTTACATCGCATTGTGGATTACTAATACTAATAAACAGTCAATTTTAGAGTTATGATGTATGTTTTTAATCGTTAGTAAATTATTATGTTCTTTTGATGACATGACAATATGATCCAAACAGTATTGGATATATTCATTAAGATAAATAGAACAGTATGTTTGCTGGGCACAAATCGACTCATAGCTTAATAATTAGAGACTAACATAAGGAACTCTTTACCTGACTAAAATTGAACGTTTTCCATTGCTTCTGAATTACAAATTAAACTCAAGTGAAAAAGCTCACAAACTTTCGGTCCCGCTATCAAGAGACCGAAGCCCTACGATCCAATAAAGATTCTCCTATGTCATCCACTTAAAACGGTTACTCGATAGTCTTTTGGCTTTACGTGAAAGCACGTATCGAAATAAAAATAGATTATAGGTAGGGGGGTAAATCGCACGAAATTAATCTGATCTTCACAAATTTTAATAAGAGAATTTTTGTACATTACCTCATGTACATTACGCATTGTACTTTTGTACATTGTTTAACTAAGCTTGGTAGAAAGATACCAGAGAGATCCCTCAATAGATTCCAAGTATTGGTAACAGGATGTCGGCGGCACATTATGAGTACTAAATAATTTTTACTGGTGGTAGGACCTCTTGTGAGTCGGCGCGGATAGGTACCACCACCCTGCCTATTTCTGCCGTGAAGCAGTAATGCGTTTCGGTTTGAAGGGCAGGGTAGCCGTTGTAACTATACTGAGACCTTAGACCTGATATCTCAAGGTGGGTGGCGCATTTACGTCGTAGATGTCTATGGGCTCCAGTAACCACTTAACACCAGGTGGGCTGTGAGCTCGTCCACCTATATAAGCAATAAATAAAAAATTCCGCTTCAACCCCTATCTATTTTGGGTCCGGGAGAATTCACCAGATCATCGCCAACAGACACAACAGAAATACGTTATTTTTAAGCTCCCGACCAACACTACTTAATATGCAATCATACGAGATCCGCCGAGATTAATTGGTTTGAACCAAACGACCCAGTTTCATCTGACTCCGAAATAGTAAGGCAGGATGCTATCTATACTAAGTATTTTGTTTCAACAATTCGCTCTGCCGGAAACCATACTATTAAATCTTCCGCGACGAGACCGACAATCCGAAAGCGTTCTTGTTCCGAAGCCGAGCTGAAGGTTAAAATGGTGCAACATTACCGGATTATTACGAGTTTATCAATAGTTACTCTTTCGCAAGAGAAATTAGAATGCTAGTGTATCTTCTTTCAGGATTGCTTAAAAACATGAGAAGCTTAGTGGTATCGGTGTGGCCACGTTTAAAATGGTGCAATATTACCAGATTATTAAGGTTTATCAATAGTTACTCTTTCGCAAGAGTAATTAGAGTGCTAGTGTTTCTTCTTTCAGGATTGCTTAAAAAGATGAGAAGCTTAGTGGCATCGATGTGGCCACGCTTAAAATAGTGCAACTATACCGGATTGTCAGGAGTTTCTCAATAGTTACTCTTTCGCAAGAGTAATTAGAGTGCTAGTGTATCTTCTTTCAGGATTGCTTAAAAACATGAGAAGATTAGTGGCATCGGTGTGGTTACGCTTAAAATGGTGCAACAATACCGGATTGTCAGGAGTTTATCAATAGTTACTCTTTCGCAAGAGTAATTAGAGTGCTAGTTTTTTTTTTGTTGCTTAGATGGGCGAACGAGCTCACAGCCCACCTGGAGTTAATGGTTTACTGGAGCCCATAGACATCTAAAACGTAAATGCGCCACTCATCTTGAGATATAAGTTCTAAGGTCACACTAAAGTTACAACGACTGCCCCACCCTTCAAACCGAAACGCATCACTGCTTCACGGCAGAAATACGCGGGGTGGTGGTACCTACCCGTGAGGACTCACAAGAGGTCCTACCACCAGTAAAAAGTGTATCTTCTTTCAGGATTGCTTAAAGAGAAAAAAGCCTATTAGCATTGGTGTGGCCCGTTATCATTAGGCAATGAAAGCCATGCTATAAGCCTCGTTTGCTTCTTTGGGTAAAAGTAAAGTTAATTACCTAAAAAGATACCTTGAATGTCAACTTACAGTTATCTGGACATAGCGAACCATCGAAGCCGCATTCCGGTGTGTCAGGGGGCGGAGTGGTTCGGCCGCCAGCCCAGTAAATAGGTCTATTCTCGGTGAACTGTAGTGTTTTATTTGCGGCCACGTATGTTGCTACCACCTAGGAGATACGGAAAAGATGTTTGAATTAGTTTAGACTTTTAGATAATACTTTTATGTATCTATGGTGAAAGATATGGGGCTATGACCTGATCTGTCTAGCATGTCATCAAGTTAGAATCAGCTGCAATCTTCACGGTTGATTTTCTAAATTTTTTTATTGCCCTTTGTTTATTGCTTTGATGGGTGGACGAGTTCATAGCCCACCTGGTATTAAGTGCTTACTAGAGCCCATAGACATCTACAACGTAAATGCGCCACCCACCTTGAGATATAAGTTCTAAGGTCTCAATATAGTAATAACGGCAGTTCCGCCCTTCAAACTGAAACGCATTACTGTTTCACGGCAGAAACAGGCAAGGCGGGGCGTGCGGACTCACAAGAGGTCCTACCACCTTCTAGGCAGACGACCATACTGCCCACCTGATGGTGAGTAGTTACCGTCGCCCTACACTTCAGCAATGCCTGGGACAGAGCCGAGCCGCTGCTTACCGTTAAGTACTTTTAATAGGACATCTTAGATAAACATTCATCTCTTTGTGAAGTTACGCACGACTGACTAGGATCATTAGATCTCGTTTTGAACTTAATGTGTTAAATACAATTTATTTAATAATTATGTAATCAAAATACAAAAAACGATTAAAATGCAAATACCAATTAATTTTTGTTATAATTACATTTAACAATTGTACGGCTTAAGTCATACGAATTGAAAAAAATAATTTAATCAAAAAATTTAAATGAATTTTAGAACGAAATTCTTAAATTTTCATTTCGTTGCTTAAGTAATTTGAAATATTTAAGGCAATTTATTTAGATTAATTAGAATCAAATTGAAAGAGGACGCTTTGTATCGCCCACGAATATAATTTTGGACTTTAATTGGACTAAATGAGATATTAAATGACTTGTTATATCCCATTTACTATGTACTATGACGCCATTTGCACCGTAGAGCTATTTGAGTACCATTGAGCACAAAGGTTCAAGTCAGCATGCATTAGTAATTCGGAAAAAAGGTGTTCGCAGCTTATAAACAAAGGATTACAAAGGCCTTAGTATAAAAGGCTTAAGTATAAGTCTCAGTTCCATTGAAATAATCGTTTTGCCGACTTCCACACTGAAATGCGTCATGACTTCGCAGTGGATTTAGACTTTAGACATTAGGAATTTAGCAGCACCACTGGTTCCTAAACTTTTTTTTTATTGCTTAGATGGGTGGACGAGCTCATAACCCACCTAGTGTTAAGTGGTTACTGGAGCCCATAGACATCTACAACGTAAATGCGCCACCCACCTTGAGATATAAGTTCTAAGTTCTCAGTATAGTTACAACGGCCGCCCCCCCCCTTCAAACCGAAACGCATTACTGCTTCACGGCAGAAATAAGCAAGGCGGCCACCAGAGCAATAAGGTTTTGAAAACCGCTTCTATATAAAGTTAATCAACTGAATTAGTTTATATTAACTTCATTATTGACGGTATGGTCTATACCTATTTTCTGGTCTAAGCCCTCATGTGGTTTGAATAATGAGAGCCATTATACAATATAGCAAAGACTTTGACCTCTAGTCATGGGCTCTGGTAGCCAGCATGAGCTACACCCATCTTACTTACTGGGGTCGTCGTACCTACCTACGTCTAGGTGGGTGGCGCATTGACGTTGTAGATGTCTATGGGCTCCAGTAACCACTTAACATCAGGTGGGCTGTGAGCTCGTCCGTCCAAACAATAAAAAATAAAATAAAATAAAAACTTAGGGGGGCACGTACGGGCCTCGGGGCGAACCCTACTACCTTGACGGGGGCGGGGGGAAAGAAATGACATCTATATATATATACATAAATATAATACGACGGGCTTGTGTGGATGTTCCACGGAGTGATGCCCGTGGAGGATACGACTAACTAGCCCTATACCCTACAACTATTAACTACTATTTACAAAGCCGATGGACAACTGTCAGCATACACCCATCTATGCAATAAAAAAATGTTTTATTCTCATTTCGGTTTTGTGAACGGTGCCTTAGCGCCCTGTATAGTCATCTGAAGCTGTTGGGAGACCAATTTAATATAACCGAGCCTCGTTCCTGGATACATTTTTAATATTCCCATTCAACACGCGGCCCGCATTGAGAATTACTTTTGCATTATTTGTTGACAATATTGTGTTTTGGTATAAGGATAAGTATTATTTCGTCAAGCATTTCCATACTTTGCTTTAGGTTTATTTTTTTACAAAATCGTAATTCGTTTCGCGCCGAACCTTTTCCCAAAAATAGAAATAACATTAGTTATTCATTAAAGCATTAGCTCGCTGACAGTGGAAGTCCCGTCAATATCGATCCAGCAGCTTCGGAGATTAGCCGGAGAAACAAACGGATGGACAATGTAGTTACAAGTCTGATGTTTTTCTTGACCTTATTTTGTATATTCTTGCGTCAATTATTCAATTATTGACGATAACGTTTGGGGTAAACGTTTTTAATACGCTTTTATTGGCTTCAGACGTATGTATGTTAGTATATATGTTTGTAACGGAATCTTTGAATATGATTTTGACCCCCTTCAAAACGTCGGATTGACTCGAAGCTTGGTATATTTATTAAGGACCGATGACAATTCAGTATTAACAAAATTAATTGAAATTCAACTAAAAAATGAAAAATAAATAATAGTTAAAAAAAACTAACAAAATACGCTTTTATAGAAAATACAACTAAAAATAGATATTTTTTTTATAAATTTGAATTAAAAATAGGGTAAGAAAAAAAGATTTTACTGTAAAAAAAGCATGGGTGCATGGTAACAGTAGCTATAAATATTTTATGAACAGATATGAGTAGAAGGGTTATTCTGATAATATTATCCTGAAAAGCATCCCACGCTTTTTTTACAATAAAATCATTTTTTCTTACACTATTTTTAATTCAAATTTTTTTTCTACTTTTTAGTTGGATTTTCTATAAAAGCGTATTTTGTTAGTTTTTTTTAACTATTATTTATTTTGAGTGGAGACCGCTAATTGGGAAACGTAGTACAGGACGCTCTCAGGCTCGATGGAGTGACCACTTATGCAGGGTGGCTGGTAAGAGCTGGACTAAAAAAGCCGAGGCACGTGCTCAGTGACGTGCAATTGTAGAGGCCTTAGTCCGATAGTGGATTGTTATATGATGGTGATAATGGAATTTCATTCATAGGGCGGTCACTATTCAAAATGTATAAGAAAATTCGTTCTCACAATTGTTAAGGACATCCATAGTATTTTTTACCCTTTAGGTCATCAGATGTGTAGAAAACAAAATCTATAAATAAAAACCTTACATGCTTAAAACTGTCAGGCTACTAAAGAATCAATCCTTTTTTTTCCTTCCTATTCTAGTAACCTCGAGGGGTTATTCTAGATTCGCCGAGCTTGTAGGTGAGCTCACGGGGCTCAAACCTAACGGTGTTGCTAACATGAACCCTAGCAAGAGCCGTGCTTCGCAGAATCTACCACCGGATCGGAAACGCAACCCACTGAGAAGATCCGGCGAGAAACTCAGTGGGCTGTGTCTGTGGGTTAATTTACTCGTCGAGCCCTTCGTCGCAAGCGATGGGTTCGACGAGAACGACGACCGGTGCTTAAGGTACCTAAAAGCACCGTTAGTGGATCGGGAGGATCCGAAATGACGTGTTTTGGACGACGTCGACTGCTTTCCATTCGGTCCCTAGGATCGGGATAGATCCTTAAAGAAATTCGCTAAACATAATAAATTGTGCAATTCATTTATTGTTCGCTTTACATTTTTTATTATTTATTATTTATTAAGCCTTTTATTCCATTTTTTTTTGTATATTTAGTTTATATAATATATGTATGGACCCCTCTCAGGTAAAGGCCTCCTCCAAAGATTTCCACTCTGCTTTGTCTCTGGCGACATAAATCCAGTGTGGTCCAGCAACCTTTCTAATATCATCCTCCCAACGCGTGTATGGTCTACCGACGCGCCGCTTGCCCTGTGGACCGTCCCATGCAGTTACTTTCGATGTCCATCTCCCATCCCATCCATGCTACGTGGCCATTCCATTGCGTGGCACGCTGTACATTGACTTTACTTAATTATTTGAAACGCTCATCAGTATGCTTAGAGTTTTCAATAAGTTTATAATTGAAATCTTATATAGAATCAGATTTATAGAAATTTTATGAGCGCGATTGAGGTTTTTTTTGTTCATCTTGTTCATCAAACATTACTTGAAATATCCGAGTGACATGAAAATGCTTTTGTTCTGTTACGAAATTCTTTGATATTATCATTAGGTACCCGAATATGCCTCATGCAACTTTACTTGTAAATACGAAACGAAGGTCTTCAGACCTCTAAGCTATTTGTAATAATAACCTTGATTGATTTTTATCTGTTATTCTCTTCTGTAGCACTTCCAGCGAAATTAATAGTTCTCTGACTATTCTATTGATGCTTTACTTTTATCACTGTTTGTTCTATTTCCACGAACGATAAAATATAAAAAAAACCTACCTTGCTATTTTCTCTCTCTAAAATTGGTCTCTACAATTACCTATTACTGGTGGTAGGACCTCTTGTGAGTCCGCGCGGGTAGGTACCACCACCCTGCCTATTTTCTGCCGTGAAGCAATAATGCGTCTCGGTTTGAAGGGTGGGGCAGCCGTTGTAACTTACTTGAGACCTTAGAACTTATATCTCAATGTGGGTGGCGCATTTACGTTGTGGATGTCTATGGGCTCTAGTAACCACTTAAACCAGGTGGGCTGTGAGCTCGTCCATCCATCTAAGCAAAAAAAAGAAAGCGATAATTGACTCTTCGAAATTGAATCAACTTTAAACTCACAGGTTATTGGCATGGTACCAAGTTGCGCATATGATAGTGATAAACCACGTAAAGCACGTTTTGAATTCACTAGTAAATTATCAAACAAGCCACAATTCAATAAAATTGGCGAAATAGGTATACAATTTTCTTGTTATCGCAACCTCGGCGCCAACTTTGGGTTCATGGTCTGTAACAACATTTATCTAGAAATTGGGAATTTAGTTCTCAACTGAATTCACGAAGAAGTCGGCTAAAGTTGTTTGTTTGGATAAAGTTCAGGCCATTGTTTTTTATTGAGGAAATTTATCTAGGGATCATGACTTTCCGGAAATCCGAAAATAAGTCACGTGAAAAATAAATGAGACTTCGGGGAGACCTGGACCCAAAAGTCTCAAAGTTTTCTCTTTAGAAGATAATTTATGTCGTATAAATTTGTTTGACACCCACTGAAATACCTATTCAGTAATTTGTGACAGAGAGCTTTTCAACTATATACGCGCTTATATTATGAAATATAAGTATATACTTAATTTTAAACATGAAAATGACGAGCATAAAAGTATTAAAAATTTTAAAACACAACATTGGCTCTATGGAATACAATGGATGGGATAATGCTTTAAAAAATTTTCTCGGTCAACAAAATTTAAATTCACTCTTGAATAAAGTACAAACTACCCGAAATTTTTACTCTATATTCGAAACTTGTCTAACAGACTTCCGATGAGATCGTGGAATCGCATCCAGGAATCCACTTTTGGACGTGACCTGATGACTAAATGAACTTGGCCTTGACCTTTCTGTCCTTAGTTTGTATTCAGCTGTTTTTGTATCGCTGCACGAGAGGAAAAAGTTAGAGCCTTATAAAAAAAGGATCAATCAAAATCATCTTGCTGATATAGTGGCTAGTTATTGACTTCAGTACCTACTTTCAGCTTTTGTGTGTGGATCAAAGTTGCGTGTGTTTGTTTCGGGCAAAAAACAAAAAAATCAAAGTAGTGGTATTAACCCATACATGTATACATCATCGCAGTGACGTTTAAACGCAAGCTTAAATACAGTTTTTGCCAAAGTCACTTTAGTACGCATTCGTGGGTAGTTTCAGTTTTAATTACTTTGTTATCAAAGGATAGCCATTGTAGAATACAATTTTAAGCCCACTGGGTTTCTCGTTGGATCTTCTCAGAGTGTCGCGAGATTCTGATCTGGTGGTAGATTCCGAGAAGTACTGCTCTTGCTAAGGTTACTGTTAGAAAATTCTCTCAGGTTAAGCCCATTAACTTATCTACTCGTCTGGACGTAGTTGGAATAGCCCCTTAGGCTACCAACAAATGGTTAGGGTAAAAAAAAATACAGATGTGAATACGACCACTCACTTAACACAAAAAATGATTACTATCCAATAAAAAAAAAACTTTGTCTTGATTACAGCTTTCAAATGAAATATTTCAAAAAAGCCTTCCTTTGATTCGAGGAACCAATTTGCTAGTTATATACATATTATTATACGTCAATAATGAAATTCCAGTTTTAGTACTTGGTATTATGAATGTATGTACTTAAGAGGATTACGGGTGGTAGGACCTCTTGTGAGTCCGCACGGGTAGGTACCACTACCCTGCCTATTTCTGCCGTGAAGCAGTAATGCGTTTCGGTTTGAAGGGTGGGGCAGACGTTGTAACTATACTGAGACCTTAGAACTTATATCTCAAGGTGGGTAGCGCATTTACGTTGTAGATGTCTATGGGCTCCGGTAACCACTTAACACCAGGTGGGCTGTGAGCTTATCCACCCATCTAAGCAAGAAAAAAAAAAAAAAAAACAATCCAATAAAAAAAAACTGTGTCTTGATTACAGCTTTGAAATGAACTATTCAAAAAAGCCGTCCTTTGATTCCAGGAACCAATTTGCTAGTCATATACATATTATATGTCAATAATGAAATTCCAGTTTCACTACTTGGAATTATGGATCTATATACATATATGGATACGTCTTTGATGTCAAGAAATTTATTAGCGAAAACACTCACCTCAAATTTGCTGGTATTTGGGTTCATATCGAGCAACGAGTAAGAGGCGACACGATCACCGTTGCTGTTTATTACAACCTCGCCGGTTATACCTAGAAGAGGGTTAAATTTGAAAATTGGAACTTATGTTTGGGAGTCGAAGGCTGTAATCGCTTTGTCCTAGCGGCTGTGGGGGAACGTGATGAGCACTAACATTATGCCAGTTTTTGCGCGAAGCAAACATGAGCTCCAGCGGAACCCCGCGAACCTCAATAGATCGTCGGTCCATCTTGTGGGAGGCCTACCCGCGCTACGTCTTCCGGTACGGCCATCTGTTCTACGAGCAATTTGTCCTGGCCACTGCCACTTCAATGTCGCAATCCGCTGGATGCAGGCAGCGCAGCACTGGTCTTTGTGGCGAGGCTTGGGGAGGCCTACGTCCAGCAGTGGACATTTGTGGGCTGATAAGAAGAAACATGAGCTCTGGCCTGAAGGGTTGAACGCTTAACCTCATGTCAAATGGTAATATCTAAGCCAGTAGTGTAATTCAAGCACTCACGACAAAATGATTGGCCACGATGCTCGCACCAGTCTTACCTTGAAAAGTCCTGTTCCACATGTTCCTCATTACCGCAGCACCGTCCAGCTGCCCTCGAGGATCGGTCGCCTGCTGCAGAGTATCGTTCAGCGCCAGAGCATATAGGAGGACCGCATCGTAAAAAGCGGCCACGAAAGTTGAAACAACTTCGCCTTTCCCGAACGTGTAGTTGTACTTCGTTGCGGCGAGCTCTTTGACCTGGTTGTCAATGTCAATAATTAATCATAACATAATCACAATTTTGTAACAAAAAATTTGAAATACAGTTAAAAAAGGGTGCGTGTACTTATGTACGCGCGTAAGAAGTTATACTTTATTTTTATAAAATTTATTTCTTTTTTTTTTTAAATATTAAATAATTAATAATAAATATTTAACGTTAATAATTTAATAATATTTAGTATGAATTATATTAAATAATAATTTTGTCATTTTGTTACTAAAAAATGAATGCTGATAACACTTTTTTTTTGACTGTACATGCGAAAAAGTTCACCTGCGGCTATATTCAGACTCGCCAAGTTACGTCGGTCGTATTGTAATGAGCGATTTAGTGGGCAACTTCATTTCTGTTAATTTTGTGTCACGATGCGCGCGCCTCGTAAAATTTCACTCAAATTTATTTTTCCAAACGCGCCTAAAGAAGTATAACTTCAAAAATCTTACATTACGGACGTTTTTTCCCGGTTAGGGTACCCCTCCGTATCGTCCCATAAGGAACTTCGTTCCAAAATATACCAAAAAAATATATATCTAAAACAAATTATCAAATTCTGTTCACTTCATATTCGGGTTAAAGATATTCTTTATTCTCAAAAGAATTACATAAATTCACTTAAATGAGAATATAGTTATAATTAATTCAGTTCGTGCAGTACATAAAAATATTTTATAGTAACAACATGCGGTGCTATGACAATATATTTAACAAAAACTATAAAGATTATTATTTTCTTAAAATGTATAAACAGGGTAGATTACCACAGCAGATCGCCTCGACCAGCCGCCGGCCGCTCGGTGGCGGGTAGATATTGGCGCCACAAGGAGCTAGTTCGCATGGATGTGGCATTGGTAAAATGTTTGCAGGTTGTTAGTTTCGTTGTTTTTTCGTTTCATTTTTTAACTACTTATCGATAGACTTCAGGACGCACTTGAGCTCATCAAACTTTCCCGGCTTAACAATGCTGCGTACATTGGCGTAGAGAAAGTTGAGAGATGGGTAGAACGTTTCAATTTGTGAGTAGTCGTTTGTAATCTGGTATGAAATGTTCTCAATTTGTAAAATTCCTATTCTGGTACTAGATTGTTTGTTGCCGGCGCAGAGTTTTTTGGTAAGGATTCTACTATTGCTGGTTCTCCTTTTACATATTTAATAGAAATATTAGTTTCGCCATTGGAAATTCGATTTTCAAGTTCTTGTTTCAGGATTTTTAAGGTTTCTCTCTGATGTGGAGTTTGATCACTGTATATCTTGACGTTAGCAGCTGCCATGTTATTTCGGTTTCTAAGTATAACTTTAACAGTGTCCTCTGATTTAAAAATAGCTTTAATGGGGCGGATTTTGTCATGTTGATATTTTCCTAGACGGTGTATGTTTTCAGGTTCAGGACAGTTACTTGAGGCCATTTTAGTAAGTTTTATTATTTCTTTTCTGTCATATTCCAATCTTTCTATAGCATTTTCAGAGGTGGCTTCTATGACACCGCATACGATTATATTTTTTGCTCGCTGACTACGTTCTTGACATTCGGCAATCATCTTGTTATAATTCACGCGATTCATGGACGCAGATTCTTGTGTATGCAACGATTTAAACTTAAGTCCTTCCACTTCTTTTTCAAGAAGTTCAATTTTATTTCCCAATATACTGGTAGACGTCATCACGTTTGACACATCCACCTTCAATTTTTCCTGTTC